>BLSH010541772.1:445326-466724 GCA_018402905.1 Glandirana rugosa
AATTATTTTAGGGAAAAAGAGGATGCAAGTGACTGTCTACGTCGAGAAGTACTGAAACACCCCTGTAGGGGTTCGACACAGTTTTTTCTCCCCACCCATTTGCGTTTGTTGACATGGGTTGACTTGGAGACTCCTCCGCGGTTTGCGCGGATGTGACGGCGGACGTCTTGAAACGCCGGTTTTCCCCACAAAGTCATGAAGAGCTGCATCTGTCAGTGAACGTAGGAGAAAAAGGGATTTTATTAAAACTTACCGTAAAATCCTTTTCTCCGAGTTCACTGACAGACGCAGCACCCACCCCTCTGGGCTCTGTTTTGGTACGGCTTGTGTACAAACTGGAGAGCTCCTCTGGGAGGGGGGTTTTAATGTAGGAAAAGAGGACGGCCCCCAGGGGAGGGGCCAGCTGATTTCTTTTCCCTGCCTAATTAACTCCTGGTAGGACGAACATCAAACCCCACAAAGTCATGAAGAGCTGCGTCTGTCAGTGAACTCGGAGAAAAGGATTTTACGGTAAGTTTTAATAAAATCCCTTTATTCTCAAACTCGGTTTTCCCTCTATGACTAAAGACCATTAACAGGTGGGCCTCACCTTCCCAGAATGCACTCTCATGTTCCCTGCCAAGGCCCACCTCCCTTTTGTGAAGCATGTCTAAACTTGGAATTCCACAGGAGGGTTTTTAATAACCATTAGTGGCATTCCTCACATCCATGGGGAATCCTTATAGTGGAAATATTTTTTATTATTTGCAATGGTAATGTTGTATTCGTTGCTTACTTTTGTGGATATCTTGTTGCCAAATTTTACTGACTCCAAGAATTGTAAGCCCAACCATCATTTTCCATAGCTTGACTTAGAGCCGGTTCACACAGGGGCAATCCGACTTCAGGGGCAACTCAGCGCGACCCCGCACAGCGCAAATTCAGCGCGGCTTGCAAACGACGTCTGCAATGAAAAATCAATGCAAGTGACCTGAAGTCGCCCCCAAAGTAGTGCAGGAACCTTTTTCTAAGTCAGAGCGACTTGGGCCGCTCCTATTAGAATGGTGCCATTGCAATGCATGGAGTACGACTTGTCAGGCGACTCAAGTCGCCTGAAAAGTTGCCCCTGTGTGAAACGGCTCTTAAACTTTGGTCCCACATTGTGCTTGGTCTCTGTTTTTTCAAAGAAAAAATAAACTATGGCTAGAGCGTAAATGTCTTAGGATTCATGTGCACACTGGCTTAAAAAAACGCTGTACCTAGAGGAGTTTAGTGTTTTGCCTGTAGAAGCAACCAATGTTATACTATGTGTCAGTGTACATTAGGTTGATTAGAGGCAATATTAAGACCCTTCTGTTTTGCGTTTTTGAGAGCGACAGAGAAAAATGCAAAATATTAGTAAACGTTCCTAAACGCTAGTACAAAAAAATGCTAAAAATTTGTGTTTTTTTTCACTTTCAATAGATTTTTATTGAGAAAATGTAGGGTACAAAACATGGCATAAAAGAACTTTTTGAAATAGCCAAGAAGATGTTAGACAGCTGGAACGTAGCTGCCGAGAATGTGATAACATCCAACAGTATAAATAGCATATTATTAAACAAAACTTGTAGCCTGCAAGTTAGAGTAGTTATCAATGAGCCGCAAAACAATAAGCAGATCACGACATCAAGTCTGAATAAACAACATGCTCTGCAACAAGGAAATAAGAAAGAAGGAAAGAGAAAGGAAGGATGTCCACAGTAGGAATGTGGGAAAGAGAGGTGGGATAAGGGGGAGGAGAGTAAGCGCTGGGACCCCAATTCTACTACTATGAGTTCTATCTCTCCATGGACAGTGACAGATGGGCATATAGTATCCACGTGGTCAATGTCTCTGAGAATTTATTTTGCTTGTCTAGCAGGATGCTGGTCAGTTTCTCATTGATAAAGAACCCATTGATCAGCTGATGAACTTCCTCAAAGGAAACCAATTGTGTTTTCCAGTCTTTGGTTTTTGAGTAAATCCCCTTCTCCCAAGTCATGGGAGTGGATATAGCCTCTGATAAGACTTGTGCTTTAACACTTCAGGAGCACTACTTAGACCTAAAGGGCATTTATTTTTTCACTAAGGTATACATACACCACCAAAAAAAAAAAAAAAAACACTGTAATCGCACTGAAAGCCCCAAACATACAACTTTCCTTTATAGACTCAGTGCTTGCAAAGTTATCCGAATTTAAGGGGGTTTGATTGTTCTGGGTGGAATTTTTAATTTCAGACCTGATGTGACCCTAGACACTTTCCTCAGCACACTTCACACACTACTTTTGCAGTCCTGTAACACCTCAGGAAAGCTGTACAACAATTAAATTTGGTGGATTGCTGGAGAGTCGCCTATGCTTCCTTCAGGCGCTTTAGTTATTTCTATAGAATGCTTTAAGCATAAAATCAATGGCTGTATGTGTCTGTAACATGCAAAATCCAGAATATTGCTGCACTCCTTGGTATCTTTATTGAAGCATTAAAATCGCATCATGCACATCACAGGTATGACAGGAACATGTAAGGTAACGTGTTTCGTGCTAAATTCAGCGCTTACTCAAAACTCATATGAGGTTTCTTTCAATGTTCCTGTCATAGCTGTGATGGGATTTTATTGCTTCAATAAAGATACTAAGGACTGCAGCAATATTCCGGATTTTGCATGTTGCTGAATCTCAGACGAGCTGTGCAGCACCCTGGGTTTAAGTTCACAACATGTGAGAGTCAGTAACTCACCTAGAGCAGCATTTCTGTGGCTTTACCCTATGGGGTTGATTTACTAAAACTGCAGAGTGCAAAATCTGGTGCAGCTCTGCATAGAAACCAATCGGCTTCCAGGTTTTGTTGTCAAAGCTTAACTGAACAAGCTGAAGTTAGAAGCTTATTGGCTGCCATGCACAGCTGCAGCAGATTTTGCACTGTCCAGTTTTAGTAAATCAACCCCTATGTGTCTGTACTTGAATGTACACCAGTATTTGTGGAAACAGTGTGTGCGTATGGATGCACTATCCTAGACAATGTAACCTTATATTTAAGCTGTTGTTGCAAGATGACATTTAAAGGGGTCTATCCTTTATCATAGTGGTAGAGGGCTTGGGCTGCAGCCTTACCGAACCGCATCTGCTGCAGATGATGAATTCCACTCTCGCCACCTCAATTTAGATACAGGAAACTTATGAACTCTTTATTCAATGGTACAAGGTCCCTGCTAGACTGACTGTTTATTCAACCCTATCTTACTCTGTTGGAGAGGATGTTGACATAGTAGAACATTCCTACACAGAGTAGAGTAGATTGGACCAGAAAGGTACGGATCTCGCTGAACCAGAAAAATGGGTGGCTACTTGTAAAAATCAGTATCTTAAATTTGACAACATATGGGCTACCTTGCTCCAGTACAGTGCTTTCCTGTACCAGGGAACTCTGACCTAACACTACCCACACCCCCTTAAGTGGCTTGACACAAGACTAACCTCCATCATGCTCACTCCGTCATGCAAGAGGCAACTTTCCACAAACCAAAACTTTCACTCTGTTTTCCCCAGTGAATCTACTGCTATTTTATATTCACTATGGTTTACTTTATAACTCTGATCCCTTCGCAGTTGCTCCCCTTCTCTTCCCTTCTTTCATTCACCCTACCCAGTGATGCCTATCTTGGCAAGGTAATGAATAAAAGACACTACAATGACTGAAGAGGCAGCACTGAGATTATTTAATATCTTCTCTCCATTCATACAAAAACATTTGGGATATGATATTGGAGAATTGTTTTCATTCTTCTAAATTTTCTTTTTTTAAATGTAATACTTTAAATGCATTGCTTGTGCATTTCCACAGTAATGCAACTGCACCATATATTAACAAAAGGTTTTTTTTTTTTTATAAAAGATGGTACATAACAGGGTTTGTATGATTTCTGTCCTCTTATTCAGTCACATAACAAATGTAATTTGAGTGTCAGGTATACTGCAGACAACTGGAAGGTTTACTGTGTCCTTTGCTGTTATTAAAAGCTTAGTTTAAAGACAAAATGTTCTAGAATAGAACCTGCTGCCAAATGTTCACTTGCATTTTCTAATATGAAATATAGATGTTTTGGTATTAGTGCTAATCTACCTGAAAATGTGCTTGCTTCCATTTGATCATTTCTTTTCCAATAGTATTTACTTTTATAAGGAAAGTACACAAAACATTATGGAGTTATCCCATAAGTTCAATACTCTTACAAAAGAGGGATACATCATGTATAAAAAAGAGGATACTGGACCGATTCTTGATTTCTATGACCTAGCAGTGTGGGTGGCCTTGATGAGAACTCGCATGTCAAAAGTAGTATAACCTTTCAAAGTATATCAAGACACAAAAACAAATTTAATGTAATTAATTAAATATATACTGTATATAAAATGTAGCATACAGTGCCTTGAAAAGTATTCATACCCCTTGAAATTTTCCACATTTTCTCATGTTACCACCAAAACGTAAATGTATTTTATTGGGATTTTATGTGATAGGCCAACACAGAATAGGCACATAATTGTGAAGTGGTAGGAAAATGCTAAATGGTTTTCAAATTTTTTTTACAAATAAAGATCTGAAAAAGTGGCATGCATTTGTATTCAGCCCCCTTTACTCTGATACCCCTAACTAAAGTCTAGTGGAACCAATTTGCCTTCAGAAGTCACCTAATTAGTAAATAGAGTCCACCTGTGTGTAATTTACTCTCAGTATCAATACATCTGTTCTGTGAAGTCCTCAGAGGTTTGTTAGAGAACCTTTAGTGAACAAACAACATCATGAAGGCCAAGGAACACACCAGACAGGTCAGGGATAAAGTTGTGGAGTAGTGTAAAGCAGTGTTGGGTTATAAAATAATATCCCAAGCTTTGACCATCTCACAAAGCATTGTTCAATCCATCATCCGAAAATGGAGAGCATTAATCAAAGAAGCAGCCAAGGGGCCCATGGTAACTGGAGGAGCTGTAGGGATCCACAGTTCAGGTGGGAGAATCTGCCCACAGGGCAACTATTAGTCGTGCACTCCACAAATCTGGCCTTTGTGGAAGAGTGGCAAGAAGAAAGCCATAAGAAGTCCCGTTTGCAGTTTGCGAGAAGCCATGTGGGGGACACAGCAAACGTGGAAGACGGTGCTCTGGTCAGATGAGACCAAAATTGAACTTTTTGGCCTAAAAGCAAAACTTTAAGTGTGGCGGAAAACGAACACTGCACATGACCCTGAACACACCATCCCCACCATGAAACATGGTGGTAGCAGCATCATGTTGTGGGGATGCTTTTCTTCAGCAGGGACAGGGAAGCTGGTCAGAGCTGATGGGGAAGATGCATGGAGCCAAATACTGGGCGATCTTAGAAGAAAACCTGTTGGTGTCTGCACAAGACTTGAGACTGGGGCGGAGTTTCACCCTCCTGTAGGACAAGGACCCTAAACATACAGCCAGAGCTACAATGGAATGGTTTAGATCAAAGCATATTCATGTGTTAGAATGGCCCAGTCAAATTCCAGACCTAAATCAAATTGAGAATCTTTGGCAAGACTTAAATTGCTGTTCAGACGCTCTCCATCCAGTCTGACAGAGCTTGAGTTATTTTGCGGAGAAGAATGGGCAAGGATGTCACTCTCTAGATGTGCAAAGCTGGTAGAGACATCCCCAAAAAGACTTGCAGCTGTAATTGCAGTGAAAGGTGGTTCTGCAAAGTATTGACTCGGGGGGGCTGAATACAAATGCACACCACACTTTTCTGATATTTATTTTTTACCATTTATCATTTTCCTTCCACTTTACAATCATGTGGCACTTTGTGTTTGTCTATCACATAAAATCCCAATAAAATGCATTTAGGTTTTTGGTTGTAACATGACAAAATGTGGAACATTTCAAGGAGTATGAATACTTTTTCAAGGCACTGTATATAGCATACCAATACCAGTCCCTAAATGTACTGGCTGCATTCGTTTTTAGTTTTTCAGCCTTTTTTGCACCTGCTCATCATGCCAGTAAAACACCCCCTGTCCTCCGGTGACAAGGCTTTTTCACTATATTGTATATATGGAGAAGTAGCATTGTTCCCCTAGGCTGCTTTGCTAATTTGGATAGCAAACCTCTCCCCTTCTCATCTCTATAACATGGAGAGTGGGTCTGTATTTCACGGAAGAGAACCAGTGGGAGCTTATAAATAACATTGTTTGATTTCATTTCAGTACACAGGAAAACACAAATGCACTGGATTTCTGGCAGGATCAACCGATATTTTTTTGTACTTAGCCTGAAAAATGAAAACTGGTGCAGCTGATGCATCTAAGGACTGGTAACTTGCACTGAGCCTTAGGTTCACATTGCAGCGATTTGACATGTCAAATCATATGCCAATTTGGCGGCAATTGCACCATCTGAATCGGTGCGGCACCGTTCCGATTACCAAAAGTCGTTTCTGTACTACTTTTGACGACTTTGGGGTGTGATTTGTTAAAACATCTGTGGAGCAACCCGCTGAAATTGCCCCTGAAGTTGGACTGACATGTGGGTATGCAATTGTGTGAGTTCCCTCTGTCAGTGTGAACCTAGGCTTAATTACATAATTTTTCTTGGGTTTAGATGCATAAAGTGCATGTAAGCCCTGGTTCACATTGCAGCGATTTGGCATGCAATTCCACATGTCAAATCGCATGCCAAATCCGCGGCAATTGTTGTCAATGGAATTGTCCTAATTGGTGCGGCGCTGCATTTGCGGAGCCACACCGATTTTCCAGAAGTAGTTTCTGTACTACTTTTTGGTGATTTCAGGTGCGGTTTCCATTGACATCTGTGCAGCGTGCCTGGTTCACACTGGCACAATTTGGCATGCGATTTGACATTTCAAATCTCATGCCAAATCGACGGCAATGGCACCGCCCTAATCAGTGCGACGCTGCACCGATTTCAAAAAGTATTTCTTCTACTAGTTTATGTGATTTACAGGTGCGATTTCCATAGGTATCTGTGCAGAAACCCGCACAGATGCCTGTGAAATTGCCGCTGAAATCGGGACTGACATGGGGGAATGAAACTCGCACCATTTCATTCCCACACTCAGTGTGAACCTGGGCTCTGTATCAGTGATAACGGTCACCAGGAAAATCAGAGGGGTGAATCTCTCCAGCAGGGACAACAAAAGTTCTAACCTTTCCCTACTCCAAAACTAAAAATCTATCACCTAGAAAGTGAGAGCTAATCCAAATTTTAGTGTTCTCATCAAAGCAAGGTGTGAGGGAAAATCCTCCAACCAAGACACCTGTTTCTGTGACAACTATTTCTAAGATGGGAATTCTGTTTGGTGTCATTTCTTTTTTGTTTCTTTTTGCAATACAGTACCAGGAAAGGAAGTATAGGGAAATCTCACCTGCAGGATATATGCAGACAAAGTTTAACCCTTCCCTGCCCTTTCTAAAATCAATAGAAATTTTCCTTTGCATGCATTTTATTAACACTACATAACAGATTAGACATGTGAGCCAAGTTGCAAAGATCAGATCTGCTTATAGCGTATCTACGGTCAAAATGTAAAATTGGATATTAAAGCAGTTGTATCCCCCCAATTTTAATTTTTTACCTACAGGTAAGCCTATAATAAGGTTTACCTGTAGGTAAAATGAATCTCTCCTAAACTCGTACGGTTTAGGAGATATTCACCTTGCATGCTGCCGCTGAAGTACCAGCGAAGGACCGGCATATCCTGCCGGACCTTACCGAAACGGAGGGCTCCCACGCACATGCGTGGGAGTAGCGGCTCTGGCCACTCTGCGCCGGAGCCGCGAACCCGGAAGGAACCCTTGAGGGAACATGTCGGCTCCCTCAGCAGTGACCAGGTGGCCCTGTCAGATCTTCGTTCTAAGGGGAGTATTTCATAATGAGCTAGTATGCGGTGCATATTAGCTCATTATGCCTTTTGCCTTACAGGTTTTTTTTTTTTTTTTTTTTTTTCCGTGGGTGTACAACCTCTTTAAAATCTACACTGTATTTGAATTATTTCTATCCTACTTCTGAATGATATTGAAGTTTGTAAACTTACTGTGGGAAGTTCCCCACTCATATACTTTGAATTCTGTGACACATAGGGAAAGATATACTAAAACTGCTGCACGCAGAATCTGATGTACCTGTGCAAAGTAGACAGCCAGCTTCTAACTTCAGCTTGTTCAATTAAGCTTTGACAAGGAGCCCTGGTTCACATCGCATGCCAAATTGGCAGCAATTGCCAGCAATTGTACCGCCCGAATCAGTGCAACGCTGCATTTGTGGTGCCACATCGATTTCCAAAAGTAGTTTCTGTAATACTTTTGGCAATTTTCAGGTGAGATTTCCATTGACATCTGTGCAGCAACCCACACAGATGTCTCTGAAATCGCACCTGAAGTCGGGACTGACATGCAGGAATGAAATGGTGCGAGTTCAGCTGAACTCGCACCATTTCATTCCCGCACCAGTATGAACCTAGGCAACCTAGAAGCTGATTGGTGCAGCTGTGCATAGTAACCAGATTCTGTTTGCACCAGTTTTAGCAAATCTCCCCCATCCCCCATAGTCAGTATGCGTTGTGAGTAGGCGCTGTTGTATTACACAGCTCCTGAACTAGAGGTACTGGGAGGAGTTTCAGGAGACAGGGTCAGTACAGTAATCACTGCTTGCAGACAGCAAGGTACCATGGGATATGTAGTCCTTAGAAATTGAAAGTAAATAGCAGAGGAGAAGCTGCAAAGCATGCTAGGAATCCAGGAAGTTCTGGAAAGAGATGGCCAGCAGAAAGGCAGAACTCACAACATGAAAGGAAATTTTTCAAGTAAGCTTATATTGGATCATCAAAAATAACACTTGTTGGTAATGCTATTACAGTGCTGATAAAATATGGAAATGTATGCTGTGACCATAGATTTCCTTTAAAGAGGAAGTAAACCCTGATGGGGTTTGCCTCCTCTTTTGTTTCCTGCAAAGTAAAAGCATAATGGGCTGGTATACATCGCATACTAGCCCTCTTTGTGGCACTTGCCTGCTAACGATGCCTACGCTGTCCCCGCTGCAGGCCACATCCATTTTCATCCCTTTTCCTTATGGGGCCACGGACTCCGGCTCTGTGACTAGCCGGAGCCACGTGACGTTACTCCCACGCATGCGCGCACTAACCGCCAGGCATGGTAATCCTTTGCGAAGAAACGGCAACGAGGGCTGTTTGTTCACAGCGCATGCACCGATGACATCGGCGCACTACAAGGTAAACACGTCATAAATATATTTACAGTACCTATAGATAAGTCTCATTCTAGGCTTACCTATAGGTACAACTTCAAAAAAGAGGTATACAACCACTTTAAATGCTTAATTGTATACCTCTTATGGCAATTTTTAAATCAGAAATGTTAATAGAAAAAAAAAATGTTGGATTGCAACGTTTCTTGTTCAATCACAAGCTGCTCAATTATATTATGTAACATAAATTATAAATGGGATGTAGCCAGATTAATACTTAGACTGGTTTCATACTTGTATTTCATGGAAATTACAGCTTCTAGCAATCATCTAAATTTCCAGCTCTTCCTGCCTTGCATGACCCTAAAAGAAACCTGTACTGAGAGAAATGTGGTGGCTGCTATTGCTGACCTCTTGAAGGTTCTAATTGCCTGATACTCTGGCTTCAGTTGTGACCCAGCACAAATATACAGATCTACAATATCCGAGTGAAGACATTACTCGTGATTTCATAATTTGTCCTGCATCAGAGAAGCTGGGCAGCGAGGAATCTATCATTTTTATAATGAGAAGTCAGCAATGTCGGTCTCAGTGTTTGCACAGCTCACACTCTTTGCTGATTGTGCCGCTGTAGTTACAACAAGGCAGGAGGGTGTGTCAGACCGCTTTATAGACAAGAACAGTACAACGTTTATTGCTCACATTTATAAAAAATACAATTTTGCTTTAATGTTACTCTGCAGAAAAAGAGAAAGGACTAAGACTCTGTGGAAGAGTGGGGTAAAGCTGCGCACTGTGGCAGTTTCACATAACAAGCATTCAACTGTAACTAAATATATCAGTTTTGGGAAGACTAAAACTTTGTGGTCTATATATGAAAAATGTCCATAGCAATTTGCATTTGAAATCCCTATGATATTCAGATCCATCTTGTGCAAAATGTAGTATTTTCTATTTTAAATCGATGAAAAACATCCGACCAACACAAAAAATAGTCTAATAACAAGTGTGTGTGTGTGTGTGTGTGTGTGTGTGTGTGTTTTTTTGTCCATTCATACAGAACAAATGTACATGTGCTTTCACTGGGCAAATTGTTGTACACGTTTTAAAGTGGGTCTAAAGCCTGGACATTTTTTATCCAAATGCATTACAGTAAAAAAATGACCCAGTGTTCTTATCACCCCCTCACCTCCCTTTATATTTACCCGAGGCTGTGTTCACACTTATGCGAATTGGATGTGGGTTTCCCTGCATCCAATTCACATGACAGGAGACTTTGACCGGCTTTCAATGGAGCCGGTTCATACGCCTCTGGAGCAGCCACGATGCGCACTGGAAAAGGGTCCTGTGCGTCTTTGGCTCCATTTCAGGTCCTAATTCAGGCAAAAAATTTAATCACTCCTGAAATGGAGAACAGGGATGAGCCACGGCCACAGTTAGTGCAAACCCAGCATGAATCGTATCTCAATACAGCGCTGTGCCCATTTTTCAATGGCTCTCTCCTCTCTTTCCATACACCGAGGCAGCAGTGGGAGCAATAGCTTCCTCTGCTGTCAATCAAATCTTGTAAGCAGAGAATGGAGGCAAGGCTGTGCCACGCTGTGTGTGTCTATCGATGCACACAGCCTAACTCAGGATCGAGCCCACAGGTGTGCCACCATAGTAAGCTGCTTGGTGCCAAGTGCACTGGCTGGGGCCCCCAGAAGAGGAGATTTTGGGCCGCCTTGTGCAAAGCCATTGCACAGAGCAGGTAAGTATAACATGTTTGTTATTCTAATAAAAACAATTTACCTTTAAGTATTGTTCTTTGATTCTCAAGTTGATTTGAAGCTCATTCTGTGCTTTGACTCCTGTTGTCATGTTTACTTTTTATCCGCATTTAAAGGCTAATTTGTCTTTAAAAAAATAATAAATGTGCACATATTTTTACAGGGAAAAAATGTGCTTTTAATATTTTCTTACAGGAGCCTGCAAAGTATTGCACCTGTGATCAGTAAAACAGGAAGAAGGGGGATAGGGAGCATTTGCACCATGTTACACGCTAACTACAGTTGTAGCATGGTGCAAAGGGTGAACTTGGCCTTTTAGGAGCCTTTCATCTGGCCAGTCTGTCTTTTTTTTTTTTTCCTCTTTTTCGTTTTGCTCCTTTTTTTTTTTTCTAGTTCTTTGGTTACTTATGTATGAAATGTGTCTGAAGATCCAATAGTGTCTACTGTTAAAATATTGTGATTCAAATGATTTACATTTTGTTATATTACTTATTTTTTAGTGACAAGCTTACATTCAAATAAATTGCCAAAAGAAGAAATCAGTATGGAGTTGAACAATTCTGGAGACGCATGTCAGAATGGGCCTTTCTCACATTACACGGATCCTCCTCCAACCACCGAGCCACTAAAGGACTGTAGAAGTGCAGCCCCTCCAGGTGTGGCTGGTTTCAATGAACCTAATACTGAGGGCGTAATTCTTAGAAAAGAAGCTTTGCAGTCGCTGAAGCTAAGCCTTCATATGCAGGAAACTGACCTGTGTAAGCGCCTCTTTTTCTGAAGTGAAATCCCATCTATCGCTTTGCACTATTATTCCTACTTGCAAAGTGCTCCTGTGATGTTTCTTGATTGAAATTTCTACTCTTTCATGGTTTGATCGGTAAATTAAAAAAATATATATTTTTCAGCCTTTTCTTATATTTTAAATAATTACTCTGAGGCTACTACACAATAATGCTTCTAGTCCGAAGTACACACATGTTCTCTTTGCTCACATAGGCTCTGTTAGTTTCAACATTGTCAGGAAATCATGCCATTCACAACTTATTAACTACAGTTATCTAGGTTCATATCAATATCTTAGAATCAGGAAAATTTGTGCTCTGTTAAGGTGCCCATACATGGGTTGAATTTTGGCTGGTTCAGCAGGGACTGGATGAATTTCAATCCATTTATGGGCAGCTTGGTTGTACCTATCGATCGACTTGTGTACAGCCAGCCCATCTGATTTTTACCAATCAATCAGTGTCTGATCACTGTATTCTAGCTGCTGTCAAAATACAAAGGCTCATTCTGGATTCCCCCTTCCACATTGAATGTGTGGATGAGGCACATTTCTTTTTTTTGTGGTGCACTGGAATCAGATCGTATGGGTGTTCATATACATGCAATCTGATTCTACCAAATGCACTGCGTTCTGCAACCTGCTTTTGGGATATTGTTGACTTTTAATTGACGCCTGCAACAGATCGCATGAACACAGTGCGATTCCTATGCGGGAAACGCAACGATCAGTGTGAACCAAGCTTCATTGTGATTTTAAAAAGCTAGTACACCTGCTGCTGTTGCATGGTGTTCACATTAAGATTGTGTAGTGAGTCAATTTTAGGTCCCTTACAGACAGGCTTTCCGATCAAGTCCGTCTGTCAGTTTTTCAGGCGCACCTGATCGGACCCTTCATTCACTCCCAAGGAGCGATGGATGTCAGCGGTGACATGTCCGCTGACATCCGCTTCGATCCTGTCTGTGAAATCCAGGCGAGTGGTGACCCCATTTTCCATCTGAAATTTTCCATTTCATTTCCGTCCACCTGTCCGTTTTCATCCGATCTCCCCATAGAGGAGAGTGGGACTCTGACAGGCCCATCCCCGTTCAGTGAGCGGAGGCGGACCTGTCATCCGCCTGCTCAGCGGGGATTAGCGGAACGATCCCCAGCCGAGCAAAGCAGAGTCTGCCGGGCAGAACACTTACTCTCAGTGCTCTGTTTTGGGCAACCATTGGGTATAGAAATGAAACTAGAGGAACTTAGAGCCTTGGGGGAAGAGGAGTAGGAAAGGTTAGAGGACAGAGTGGGGTTTTTTTTCATAGCATTTTTTGCCCGTCTTTCCAATTTACAGGAATATTTTGTTTACTTATAAATCAGAACTTTCTGTTGCATACTATTCTAAATTAAATGTCATTTTGACTGCAAGTAGAGAAAATTTGACAAAGTAAAAAGCATTTTTTTAGCAGATCTTTATAAATAGGCCTCTATATATGTCTAGTGAATGTAATATTAATTTAAATTGGCATCTGTTTTAAACTTTTTTTTTCTCTTTCGTTCACTGACAGACCCAGCCTCTTATTCTTGACATGTGGGGTTTATGCACCTTTCACTAGGAGTGGACTAGGCAGAATGTAGTTCAGCTAAAAAGCAGATACAGCCCCTCCCAGGGGGCCGTCCTCACTCAGCATAACCCCTCCTGCCCTGCTCAGCAAGCCAGTTTTTTCTGCTTAGTGCAAGGAGTAGGACCTGGCTCCCTGCTGGGATCTGCGGTTCCCCATTCTTTTTTTTTTCTTCAAGATTTCTGAGGAAGAATGCAATCAAGTAGCCGGCTGGGTGACAGGCTGGATATCCTAGATCCAGGTAGTCTCCCCAGCGCGGCCAAGGGACGGGAGCCGACCTTTAGCTGCACGCGGGGTCGAGCTTCGTTCGGGACGGCCAGCGGGTTAAACGTCCCAGCAGCGCACGCACTTAGGACTTGGTCCTTGGGCTTGTGTCACGGGTGTCACATGTCCGGCAGCTCCGGCTGGCAGGTCTGTCCCGGGTGGCAACCCGCTACGCCCATCTGGATGGGTAAGTACGCCCCCCGCTCCCCCTGGGGTGCGGGGAGGGCAGGCAGGTTCCCCCCCGTGGTGTTAGGCTGGTTCCCCCCTTTTTCACCACCCCCCTCACGCTGCATGCTGCTCTTTCCCCCTCCCACCCCCTGCGGGGGTCCCCGGGGACATGGGGGCCCTTATTGGCGCCCCTTACCTTTGGCAGAGCCGGCCGCATGGTCGGTAGCCGCGGCCAGCGCCATTTTCTCGTAGCCGGCCGCATGTTCGGCCTCTATTGCTGATTGCAGCCGCCATTTTGTTGTGGCCGGCTGCGTGTTTTGGCCTCTAGTGTGCATGGCGGCCATCTTGCGGTGGCCCATGCAGTTCAGTACAGCCTGTATGTGTGTGGGGGGCGGTTACCTGGCCTTCTGGCGCTGGTTTACCCCCCACACAGTGGTTGATACTGGTCACTGTCCTGTCCCTGCATGGCATGTGGGGAAGATCTGGTGTGGACAGGCCTGCCTCGACAGTGGCGCGTGCAAGAAAAAGGCAGCATAGGCAGCAGTGGGCAGCGGCAGAGCGGTAGGTGGTAAGGCCCCCTGGGGTTACCTTCCTGTGGGAGTCCTGCGCAGTCTTGGAGAGGTGCCTGGTCTCAGGTACTACGGGTCCAAGTTTGCGGACCATGTTACCAGGACGGGTCGCATTGGCAGCCGATGCAGGTGCCGCCCCACTTGACCTCTCCGTTTAGGGACTGCGAGGCGGTCCTGGGGTCCTGGGCTTCCCAGGCAGGGACCTGGGCGTACCCCCCCTCCTGCTTCTGGGATGAGTCGCACCCTTACGGGGGCCCTCCTGGGTCGGGGGCACCCCTTGGGATGTCGATGGTGTGTCCCGGTGTTCCCCGAATAGTATGGAGGGGTATGCCGCGGCTACTGCAGCGCATGGGAAGGCACCAGACAGCGCCTTGATTGTCAGTGGATGACCAGTGGCAGTTGTCCTGTACTCTCGGACAGGTTACTTCTTGTAGGGGGTAACCTGGCCCGCGTCATAGGCGGGCCAGCACTGGTCCGCCCGACAGTGGCCCCCTTCTCCCGTTGTCGGGGGCCACGAGTTCCAGTTTGGGGGATTTACGGCTCTTCCCTTGCAGGGAGGGGCCTTCCCTGTCGGGCCGCTTAGCCCGGCCATGTGGCTGTGGGACCCCAGGTGTTCTACTTGGGGGCAGCTGCGGGGACTGGGATTGGTCTCAGCCCCCCTTTTTTTCTGTATGGCGGCCCGTGGTTGTACCCACTATGTTCCGCCTGTTCGTGGTGACCACGATCTTGGGGGCTCAGCTGGGCAGGTAGGGTTAGCTCATCTACCTTCCACAGTTGATTACGTGGGTTTGATTCCCAGGTGCCACCTGTGGCAAATTTGCACTGTATGTTGAAACCTATGCAGGCGCTGATTACCGTCCTTTAGTGGCACGCCATCCTTAGACCCGGCTGACAGGAGCGCCCAGTCCGTTGCCAGATGTGGGTTGTTCTGGCAGGGTCAGCTTTCGCCCAGTATTGGTTCCACTCGGGTGTTGTAAACGCTCTCAGAACAGGCTAAGCTTTTGCACTGCGAAGCTGCTTATGCGCTTCCTCCTGCATGGTGGGGGGCACGCTGGCCGGCTCCTTCAGTGCTTAGATGTCTGCTTCGCTAGGGTCCTGTTGGTCAGGCAGGTCCTGGCAGTCTTCCCTTCCCAATTAGGCGGCTCTTGGAGCCAGGGGGTAGGAAGTCCCGTGGCTCGGGTCACGCCTTGGCGGCCCAGTGGAGGCCTCCTTTCCTCCGTTCCTTCTGCCATTGGGCCGTTGCCCCCTGCCCGTCAGGGTTCCCGCAGGTGGGCGGAAGTGTCACTGGCAGCATAAGGGCGACAGGCCAGGAGACAAGTCCTTCTCAGTGTGAAGGGTTGCCCCTACCCACGGTTTGGGTTGGGAGATGACCTTCTGAATTTCGGTCTGCTGGGTGATTTTGTCTGGGTACAAAATGGGATTTAGTTCCTGTCCCCCCGGGCGTACCGCAGTCCTGCTAGGAACTGGCTTTTTCAAGGGGTGGATACCCTTGTCCCGTCCTCGGGGCGTACGATGATTTCCTACGTCCTGCTTATGGTCTGAGGTGAACAGGGCCCGGGAGGTATGGCTCGGTGCCCCTCCATTGTCTGGTACGTGTACGTCTGGCCACCATGATGGTGGCGCACCAGGATCTCTTCCTGGTTTATCTCAACAGGGCAGTGGTGCATCCGCGTATCACCCTGTGTGCCCTACACCGGCGTTTTCCTGTGCCTTGCCGGTATTGGAGCTTCACTATACCTTTATGGCTCTCCCTGTACCTGGTTTCTGTGCCTCGGGTCCTCGCTAGATGGCGGCCCCGTTTCTGGCTCGGTGAGGCTGAGGGGCATCAGGTGGATCCGGCCGACCTGCCCTAGCGGGCGGAGTCAGCTCCAGCCCTGAGGGCCGAGGTGGCAATCGCCAGGCGCACGCCGCGACCAAGCAAAGACACCTTAGTGGGCGGGTCGGTCCCCGCTGTCACTAAAGTGGTTCCCCCTGCCTCCTTGCAGGTGGCTCCTGGGGCTCTGGCTTTACTCCCTGGCGGTGGTCCCGTTTGCACAGTGCTGCACTGCTGCTCGGCAGCGAAAGGTGTTTCTCTGCAGTGGGACAAGTCCCCCTCATCCCTGGTTTGGTTGATCAGGTGGGACCGCCAGGCTGGATCCTCACTACTATGGTGGTTGTGGGCCCCGGCCCTGCATTTGGGGAAGTTGTTTCCTTCCCTGTTTTTTGACAGTGGTCGCTTCGGGCGCCAGTCTGCCTGCCTGAAGTCCTGGGGGTGTTGGCGACTTGGGGTCGCTGGTCCCAGGAGGAGTCTCGTGTCCAGATGCATTTCCTGATCATCGGGCCATCTGGCTTTGCCTCCCGCTGGTCAGGGAGGCTGTAGTGTTTGTCCTGTCTGAGCTCATTCAGTTATTGCCACAGCCGTGGCATATGTGGAGCAGCATGGCGGGACAAGATGCTTAGCTGCTGCTTTGACGGTGGCTTTCGTTCTGCGGTGGGCAGAACTTAACGTGCTGGGTGATCTCCGCCGTTTACACTTCAGGCGTCGAGAGTTGGCTAGTTCAGCCCTGGTTGTGTGAGGTTGATTCAGGGGGGATGGTCCCTGAATCCGGCTGTGTTCCGGCAGATCTGTCTGCAGTAAGGTACGCCAGTCGTGGTTCGGCTGGCACCCCGGCGGACTCGGAAGGTACAGACCTTCGTAAGCTGAGCGGGGGCCTGTTGGCTGACGCGGCGGGTGCCCTTGTGGCTCGGTGGACCTGTCTTTGGTTCACCTATGCTTTGTTCCTTCTCATGCTGCTCCCACGCCTTTGCGGAGGAAATACCGGCCATTCTCGTGGCACCGGATTGGCCCCAGAGGCCCCGGTGCGTCGACATGGTGCGATGGTGGTGAATGTTCCCTGGCGTTTCCCGCTTCGCGAGGATCTGCTTCCCAGGCCCCTATCTTGCACCCAGCTTTATTTTATTGACGGCCTGGCTATTGAATCCCAGGTGTTAAAGGATAGGGGACTCTCTGGTTCAGTGATCCCCGCTATGTTCAAGGCGCGTATGGTACTTCGTGTAAGATTTCTCACCGCACCTGGAAGGCTTACATTGCCTGGTGCGAGACGGGGGATGGAAACCCCCGTTCTTTCTCCGTGGCTGGGGTGCTAGCCTTCCTTTAGCAAGGCCTAGAGCACAAGTTGGCATTGAGTACGCTTAAGGGACAGATTTCTGCCCTGGCGATTTGTTTTTTCATCGTCTTTTGGCGACACATTCATTGATTCATACCTTTGTCCAGGGGGTTCGGCATGTCGCTCCCCAGGTATGGTCGCCTTTGGCGCCTTGGGACCTTAATGTGGTCCTCTCAGTGCTTCAGAAGCCGCCTTTCGAAAATATCAGGGAAAAATTCCCTGCAGCTGCCTTCGCAGAAAGTGGCTTTCTTGGTGGCTATTACATCCGCTAGGCGGGTGTCTGTGCTGGCGGCTCTGTCCTGTAGGTCCCCGTACTTGGGCCTACATAGGGATAAGGCAGTTTTGCGCCCCTTCTCCTTCCTTCTTACCGAAGATGGTCTCTTCTTTTCACATCAATGAGGACTTTGTCCTTCCTCGCTGTGTCCGCGCCCCTTCTCATCCTAAGGAGGTTGCTTTGCACTCCCTGGATGTGGTTAGGGCTCTGCGGGTGTATCTGTCGGCCACGGCCTCTTTTCGGAGGCCGGATGCGATGTTTGTTGCGGTGGATGGTCCGTGCAAGGCCTCGTCGGCCACTATTTCCTATTGGATATGACAGACGGTGACCCATGCGTATGCTGTTCGGGGCCATGAGCCCCCCCTTCAGGTCATGGCTCATTCTACCAGGGCGATTAGTACTCCTGGGCTTTCCGACATCAGGCGCCGGTTTCTCAGGTGTGCAAGGCGACCACTTGGGTCTCGGTGCACACTTTGTCAAAATTTTACAGAGTTGTTGCAGCATCCGTGGATGCTGCTTTTGGCCGCAAAGTTTTGCAGGCGGTGGGGTGAGGCGCATCTGGCACCTCCCGGAGAACTCTTCGGTTGGGTACTGTTGTTGTTGCCCACCCCTCGTTGTGACACTGCTTTGGGACGTCCCCACATGTCAAGAATAATCGGCTGCGTCTGTCAATGAACGAAAGAGAAAATAGGATTTTTTGACCTATCGTCAAATCCTTTTCTCTGAGTTCATTGACAGACGTAGCACCCACCCCTCTTTGAGTTTGTACTGCTTGTTATGAACTGGCTTGCTGAGCAGGGCAGGAGGGGTTATGCTGAGTGAGGACCGCCCCCTGGGAGGGGCTGTATCTGCTTTTAGCTGAACTACGTTCTGCCTAGTCCACTCCTAGTGAAAGGTGCATAAACCCCACATGTCAAGAATAAGAGGCTGCGTCTGTCAATGAACCCAGAGAAAAGGATTTTACAGTAAGTCAAAAAATCCTATTTTTTTTTTTTTTTTAAGCCCATCAGAACACAGGATGTGATGGCACTATAGATAACTATGCAGAGCCCTAATAGCAGCAGTAACCAAAGAAGTAAATAGTATCGCAGATGCTGGAGACATTCATCCCAGCGTATAAAAGGAGTTGTACAGCATGTATGGGCGAAGGTTGCCAGCCAGCTTAAAAAAAATAAATAAAATAACAAACCTTAACCAACAAAACAGTACACACACACACACAAACCAAGCATCAGTTTTAAAGGAGAAGTATGGCCTGAGCTCGTTTTGGCCATTCTTCTCCTGTGGATCACAGGAGTGCAATTCGCTTTGCACTCCTGTGACCCGTTTTCAGCAGAGAGCGCTCTCTGTTGACGTCACTGGAGTCGGGACAGGCACCGCGTCATCCTAACTTCAAGAATCGGGATCCACCAGGTGCCTGGACAAACAGCCGTCACAGCCACTCAGCGAGCCCCTGAGAGCCTGAGACGGCCGATCTCCGCCCCTCCACAGCTCAGTGCTCCAGTGAGCGTGGAGGAGCAGAGAGGAGAGCTGCTGATTGAGAGCCAGCAGCTCTCCTCTCGGGGATCTGTGAGATCTGAGCCATCGGTGGTGTTTGAAACCTTAGTTCTCAGGGTACCGACGCCGGTGGACAGATGCAGAATCACAGCGATGCTGCATCCACCTAGGTAAGTACAAATCTGACAAAAAACTAAAAAACCCCATACTTCTCTTTTAAATTTTAGTTTAACAATGCAAACACCTCCCTGTTCAGAAGCCTTTTTGAGGACTTACAGTAGATTCTTTTTAACCTGCTTTTCCAGTAACCCAAATAACACATTTATTTAATAAGGTAATTTGAAGTCCAGTGACTGTTGAAAGTGCACTTGGTCAGCTTTACTTATTTGGCGGATTATCTGAAAGAGCACCTAAACATTATAGAAGTCTTAAATTGAGGTGCTTTTTATGTCCTTTATATAAATTGCGGTAAATAAAGGATGCATCTCCTGATGAGAGGATATTATTTGTAGTACAGCTTCAGTATGACGATGCATAGAGAGAACCTCTATAAGTGTTACATCCTGGTCTATATCCTGGTCCAGTCCCTCACAAGTTCTTAGCCAGGGCCAGTCATACTGTCTGGTTGGCTGTATGTATGGAAATATGGTTGCAGTGGGAAGCTTAACCTTTCATATGGTCATCACACTTTTCAGTACACTATTAGTTAGGCCTATTTATGGCATATGGTTTTTACTTTTGTATTGCAAAACAGTACTGTTTACAGACTGTAGAGATTATCTCCATGTATCTTTAATTTCTTTTCTAATTTCATTTTCTGCTTTGCTCCTTGCAGCATGCAGTGAGCTATGTATTTATTATGCACAATACGTTACTGAAGACCTGGAATAATCTTTATGACTGTTCCATATATATATATGGGATCTTGTTTTCTTTCTGTCTTTGTGCTTCTTATTTTTGGTGTGTGTGTTATCTTCAGCTTCCAGTGATGCTTCCCTTCCACTTGAGAGAGAGGAGCAAATCCGCTTACAGGCCAGACGTCGCTTGGAGGAGCAGCTGAAACAATACAGGGTTAAGCGTCAGCAGGAGAGGGTGAGAACTTTATTTCTAATAGACATAGCCTCTCTATTACTACTACTACTGCTAATAATAATAAAAGAAATATATATATATATATTCCTGTAAACAGGGTGTCCAACTGTTTTACCTTCGTGGGCCACATTGGGAGAAGAAGAATTGTTTTGGGCCACACATACAATACACTAACAATAAGGATAGCTGATGAGCAGAAAAAGTCGGGCAGATCACTTATATATTTAAAGTGCTACTAAACCCAGCAATATAAAAACTATTAATCTGCGTCCCCCAGTGCACACAGCTTCTAAATCCTCTTTTTATATCAAAATACTGCCGCTATATACCTTTTTTTTTCTCATCTGTATATTGCAGTCAGGTGATAAAATGCAAGTAGCCATGACTTCCCAAGTTTGCATGTGTTGCATGTGGGAGATTTCACTCACTGATGATGCGACTTCCTTTTGCATCAGTGATTCTTCACCCACAATCTGACCAGAGCTGATTGGTGCTTTGCCAATGACATGCTCAGTTCACAAATAAACAATCACTGCCTCTAGAAATGCATTGCAGTCTGTGTCCATGTGAAACAGGAAGATGGACCAGAGCATGTGCAATGTTTCCACCCTGCCTGCATGTAGTATAGTATAGTAGAGTCTAATATAGTAGACAGGGCAAGCAGGAAGTATCTGGCCATACAAGGTCAAACAGCATTTTTACACATTACAGAAGATTAACCCCTTAAGTTACACAGTAAGTAAAACAAGCATGCTATTCTGCATATACAGACAGATTTTACGGTTGTGGGTTTAGTTACACTTTAATGTACCCATCTGAGTTATAAAACGTCATTTAAAAAAAAAAAAAATTATTAAAAGTAAAAGGGGGCAACATAAAGCTATAACTCCGCAATCATTTCATCACAGTTTATAGTGTTGGCGAAATACAACGGGGGAAAATGAAAATTATTAAAAAAAAAAAAAATTTACTGCAAAATATTGAGTCTACCC
>BLSH010541772.1:466734-478519 GCA_018402905.1 Glandirana rugosa
AGCAATATAAAAACTATTAATCTGCGTCCCCCAGTGCACACAGCTTCTAAATCCTCTTTTTATATCAAAATACTGCCGCTATATACCTTTTTTTTTCTCATCTGTATATTGCAGTCAGGTGATAAAATGCAAGTAGCCATGACTTCCCAAGTTTGCATGTGTTGCATGTGGGAGATTTCACTCACTGATGATGCGACTTCCTTTTGCATCAGTGATTCTTCACCCACAATCTGACCAGAGCTGATTGGTGCTTTGCCAATGACATGCTCAGTTCACAAATAAACAATCACTGCCTCTAGAAATGCATTGCAGTCTGTGTCCATGTGAAACAGGAAGATGGACCAGAGCATGTGCAATGTTTCCACCCTGCCTGCATGTAGTATAGTATAGTAGAGTCTAATATAGTAGACAGGGCAAGCAGGAAGTATCTGGCCACACAAGATCAAACAGCCTTTTTACACATTACAGAGGATTAACCCCTTAAGTTACACAGTAAGTAAAACAAGCATGCTATTCTGCATATACAGACAGATTTTACGGTTGTGGGTTTAGTTACACTTTAATGTACCCATCTGAGTTATAAAACGTCATTTAAAAAAAAAAAAAATTATTAAAAGTAAAAGGGGGCAACATAAAGCGGTTGTGATATTTGACACTACTTTACTAACGCCTCAATATCTGGTTCAATGGATATAGTAGCAATTCTCAAGGTGCTCATCAGATATTTTGATTCTAACTTTGCCCTTTGTGTGCTTCATCCTTGAAAATAGTTGATCACTAATATAGGTGCTGGCTTGATTGTGAAGAGTGCAATATTTTTTTTTGGGCTGATTTACTAAAACTGGAGTGCAAAAGCTGGTGCAGCGCTTCATAGATACCAATCATTTTCCATTTTTTTTTGGTCAAAGCTTAATTAAACAAGCTGAAGTTAGAAGCTGATTGGCTACCATGCACAACTGCACCTAATTTTGCACTTTCCAGTTTTAGTAAATCAATCCCACTGTCAAATTTTACTCCAGCTGGCTGCATGTGTTCACTAAGTGTAAATGCGTTTTTACAAAAAAAAAATCCCCAAAAATTTGACAATTTTAAGTAAGTTTACGGTTTTGTGTTGGGCCGCATTCATAGCCGTCTTTGGCCGCAGGTTGGACACCCCTGTTATAAACTGATTAGGGAGTATATCTAAACACAAAACCAAAAGTGTCATTTATTGCAGCTTACCAATCTATAGATGTGGTAGCTGCATTCAATTTTATTTGTTCTGGTCAAAAACATTTTTAGCAAGTACAGATAATACAGTACCTGTTGATCTCGCCTGAAATGCAGTGCCCTTGCTAAGTCTTGTCATTTAAAAGCACACACATCTTTATCTTTCTAGTTTACACTACTAGCCCAATCAATACAACATGTAATGGAGATGAATGAAGGGGGACAATGTTTGGAGTCTAGCCTGTGTGACAATGATGAGTGTAGAATCAAAAGTATGTCTTTTGCAGGATTACTAGGTGAAAGAGAGAAAAAGCCTAAAAAGGCATTGCATCTAAGAACTAGTAAGCTGCAATATATTGCATTTTTTTTGTTTTGGGGTTTAGATACAGTTTAAGATGTCACCTTCTATAAGACACTGACATTTTTTTTCCAATATATTTGATTATTTTAAACAAACAGGCAGCGCAGAAATGATCACTCTTGACACAGATGTTTTATTTGATAAATTAGCATCCATACAAGTCTTATTAAATAAAAAAAAATTGGAGCAGCAAAGTGCCTTAGCTAGGGTATAAAATCAGTTGATCAGCCGTAAAGCGATTTTGGTTTTAAAGGCCTGACTGTACTCTGCAGAAAAAAATGAACCGTGTAATTCAGGGTTCTGAAAGTAATTAGACTTTACAGACTTGCCTGTTAAATGTTATAATAATTTGCTACAGCTCTACAAATTCCTGTAGCCTGGGCAGCGCCTACAGAGCTGGACCACCGTGCTTTTTGTGAGTCTTGCTGATGGAGCCTGACACGCGCCCCAGCTCTAACTAAGTTTGGTAACAGCTGTCATATTTTTAATTCCTCTCACTTTTTTGTCCCAGCTGTCACTGGTAAGGAAGTGAAGAGAAAATCTCCCCAATGAGGACACAAAGACCAAACATGGGTACTGCCACTTCCTGACCCTCCCCACCATCAAATCGCCTTTTCCATACAAATATGGTCACTTGAGATCAGTCCTTAAATTGTGCTTTTCCTTTTAATCAAAATGCCAATTGGAGCTGAAGTCAGCGACCAATTTTTACCCATGCTATGGAAGTGATGGGTTTATGAGCTGCTGGTGTAACAGGATAACCTTTTAGGGTGCTCCGATCGTGAAGTAGTCAAATATGGTTTATTTTAAAAGTCGTGGATCACTACACAACAGTCCATATGAGAATCAAAAACAAACAAAAATAGGCTAAAAGCAATCAGCCTGTAAGCTGAATAAGAAAGCAGGGGGCGTCGATTGCACTCCACCTGCGTTTCTTAGAGTGGAAATGACGCGTGTCACTGCCTGCCACCCCACACGTTCGAGCTCTAACTTAGTTTGGTGACAGCTGTCATATTTTTAATTCCTCTCACTTTTTTGTCCCAACTGTCACTGGTAAGGAAGTAAGGGAAAATCTCCCCAGTGAGGACACAAAGATCAAACATGGGTACTACCACTTCCTGATCCTCCCCACCATCAAATCGCCTTTTCCAGACAAATATGGTCACTTGAGATCAGTCCTTAAATTGTGCTTTTCCTTTTTCCTTGCTGGAAATTTTAAAACTATATTGTGTGTTTATAAGTGTTTGGAACAATGGTTTTTAGCATGTATTAATATACTGTATTGTGATGTATATTTATTTCTTTGTGTAGTCTAATCAGTCAACTCCTAAAAGTCGCCCTTCAAGCACTTTGGATCCTGAACTGATGTTCAATCCAGATAATCTTCCTCGGGCCAGTACTGTTGCAATGACTAAGGAGTATTCCTTCTTGCGCACAAGTGTCCCAAGGGGACCGAAACTGGGCAGCCTAGGCCTCCCATCGTCTTCCAAAGTGAAAAAGTCCTCCAAATCTTCCAAATCTTCTAGCAAAATTCGTTCTTTAGCAGACTATCGTGTAGAATCTTCTGAACCCAGCAATCCCTGTTTAGGCTATTCTGATTCATCCCCTGGCTCCCTAAAGCCCAACAGGGGGAGCTTCACCTCAGTAGTGTCAGAAATTAGTATGGAAGGACAGAAATTTGAGGGTTACAATGCTGACAACAGCTCTGAACTTGATGGGACTGATCTGGGAACTAGACTTGATGGAAATGAGAGTGACAGCTCTACGTACAGTAGTGTATCTGCTGGACAAGGGTCTTATTTTGTTGCTGCATCACCCAGGAGAGAAGAGGAATACATTGTGAATGGGCAAAGCATCGCTCCAGAAGATGTAGGGAACTATCCTTCGCTTAGAGATGTCTTGCAAGCTGCTGCCGCAGAGCAACAAACTCAGGAGTCAGAGGGATATGGTGAACCGAGAAGCCGGCGAGACAGCATTTCAAGCAGGTAATAACCATGGAATAATATTCATTGTTTTCAGTGTTGAGAGAGGTGTGTTAATAATGTTAAACTGGTACATCAGTTTTATAACTCTAAAGATATATATAGAACTGTGCCACAGATTTAAAGCAAATACCCTAAAATGCAGCTGTTATCCAATTTTGATGTAAAGAGATCAAAAATAAAAAAATGTATAGTAAATGGTTCAATACTCGTGCATATCTTTCCTGCAAAATAAATAATATTAGTGTACCTCAGGCGGGGCATGGACGTGACGTCACCACGCACTCTGGGTTCACAGTCATGGTTCGGAATTGTGGCCGGTTGCGACGTGGCTCTTTGATTGAACTTGCATACTAGTGTCAGTGGAGACACATGTGAATGTGGGTGTTTTAATTGTTTTTATTGAATAAAGTGTTTTAAATGGCATGTTATAAGAGCCCCCCTTTTTTATCTTCCTCCTTAATGTGACATAATGAGTTATATGGAATGACCATTTTTAAGAGGTCCTTGAGAGGAAATTGGTGAAGCTGCAGATTGTTACTCCCAGAGTTTTCATGCGTTATGGTTTATAATATTACCAGCATTGGTCTTTGATGAGTTTACCTAGTAATTGTGGTGGTGGAGAGCACAGACTTGTTGAAATAAGGAAGAAATTATGAAGAATGAACATGGGATTTTCTGTTTCATAATATAATATGTGGGACACTAATATTTCGTTTGCATGAAAGATTTGCATGAGTATTGAACCATTCTTATATGGAAAGTTTTATTGCATTCCAAGATGTATATAAATTTGTGTGTGCGCATGTTGCACTTTTTGATTGGATTTTTGAAAGTTTTTATGTATTTGCACATTATACACATTGCACTTTCATATATATTGCTTATATGGAATGCATTGCACATTCTGGATAGATTGTTTAGATGAGTTTACAATACATTTTTTGGGTATAACTTTCTTTTTTTGAGTGTATTGGAGGCAGCGCTGTCCACTTTACTATACTGTTTTGTCACTTCAAAACCGTTGCTTCTCAAATACATAAATACTGACCCGGTATAGTCATTGTCAGAGATGACAAGCACTACTCATTTTTGGTTAACTGACTTTCATTAAAGTTTAATGGAAGCATAGGGAAAATTGACAAAAGACCAAGTATTACAGACATCATTACAATAGCAATACTCTATGATGCAGTTGATCACACTACATAGCACTGCCAATTTTACTTACATTTTACAAGTGCTCATGGAGAGGGCAGCCATTTGATGTCAGTTGAATCACAGTTTTATTAAAGTTTTTGAGGGCAATGTTAATATTCCTCTGAATCATTCTACATTGTGACTGTATTTTCATAATGTTGCAACTTTATCTTTAAGGATTAATTCACCTTTTGGAGCGTGTTAAATGTTACACACATATTTAAGGTGTAACATATAATATGGTCCTATACACCAACCTCCTGCCACCAGCACCCCCCTCTCCGTGACAGAGGACAGGGGATCTTCTCCCTGCACCTGTTGTCACAATATCAAAACAGCCACTGCAGCAGACGACTTGTAGTTCTCAATGCACTGTGGGGGTGCTGATGAGCGCTTTCATTGTTCATTGATTCTTCCTGCTGTTCAGTAACTGTCTGCCTGTATGGGCAGACAGCTGACTTGAGAGTCTGCAGGATCCTGGCATTGCCTTTACACTTGCAATGCGTTAAAATTTGCAGTGTATAAAAATTACAAATGTACATATTTTTATCTACAAAATTATGTGTTTTTATTTATTTTTCTATGAGGCCCCATTCACACCTGAACATATTGGATTCTCAGCAAAATGCTGGACACAGTTGTGGTGCAGTTATTTCCTAATGGCACCCCAAACACTGTGCCATACATGAGCTTCTTTGGTAAGTTTATGGAGCAGAAGGAGACCCGTTCAAAATGAATGGTGCTGCTCCAAAAATTACATGTCGCAAAGGTGTGCTTGGGGCCTAAAAGGTGAACCTATCCGTTTAACAAAATGCTTATTGGGGAAATTTACTAAAACTGGTGCACACAGAATCTGGTGCAGCTGAGTATAGGATACAATCGGCTTTCAGTTTATATTGTCAAAGCTTAATTGAACAAGCTGAAGTTAGAAGCTAATTTGTTACTATGCCGAGCTACCCCAGATTCTGTGTGCACCAGTTTTAGCGATAGTGTATCACCTTTGTTCACAGATGCAGAACTTTCACCTCCAAGAGATTGTATAGTTGGTAATGAGGTATGTAAATGTGGCTATCCATTTTTTGCTCATTACACTCGCTGCTTCCTGCATTGTAGTCTACAATTTGCTTGTGCATTGAGTCTTCAACTCACTGAAGATGATGAACACTTCCTGTGTGGCTAATTTTTTTTTCTTAAAGTAGTTGTCAATTCTGTTGAAAAAGAAAAAAACACCTGCAAGAGAAAGACCTAATGAGCTAGTATGCATCACATACTAGCTCATTATGAAATGTTTACCTTGGATCGATGCCGTTGCAGCGGTCCCCGAGCACCGCTGTGACCGACGTCATGCTATGCCCGCTGTCTTCCAGGATTCCGGGCTCCAATCAATCACAGCGGGGACTCCAGTGCTGTGATTGGCAGGAGCCGCGCTGACATCACTTACGTCATTTATGGCACACATAGTGAAGAAACGGCCCAGTCAGGCTGTTTCTTCACTGCGCATGTGCCGATGATGTTGGCACATACAGATACAGGGAATATCTCCTAAGCGGTGCAAGTTTAGGAGATATTCCCAGGACCTACAGGTATGCCTTATTATAGGCTTACTTGTAGTTTAAAGTGGTTGTCATGACTTAACAACCACTTTAACAGTTCTTAGGCAGACAGAGTAATTGTAGTAGCTATTCTAGTGGCTAACAACAGTTTAGGCGAATAACAAAAATGGAGGTTAAAGCTTGTGCATATTTGAAGGTACTAATACATTTACTTTAAGATAAACTTTACAAAAGAGCTACATATAAATTTACTTTAAGGTAAATATTACAATAAAAAACAATGACTATATGTGCTCACTGAAAATGCAATATACTTTCTTTTTACTAGTAGTTTCTTCTTTGTGTTTATGCTTTGTAGCATTTCTATGGAGAGCTCCATTGTTGGGACTCACGATGAACTGTTGCAGGTGCTGAAAGAGAAGATGAGATTGGAAGGACAACTGGAGTCATTGACAACAGAAGCCAGTCAGGTTAGATTAATTAAATCAGTCAGTCATTTAGGCTACAGTCACGCCTGTAGTGATCGCTAGCTATGCAGATAGCAGCGAATAGCTGTGGCTGCCAGCAACCTGTCATAGTGAAAGGGACTGGCCACACCTAGCCACTAGTAGCCTAAGAGACAGGATGGATCTGGTTCATAGTTTTACAAAACCACTAATGATATACAACCGTGTACAGATTTGTTGGTACCCTTCCATGGAAAAAGAAGAACCCACAATTTACTCTGAAATATCTTGAAACTGACAATTGGTATCCAGCAACGTTTATTACATATTTAATAAAAATCATGCTTTGCCTTTGGATTGAACAGAATATTTTAAATAAAAAAACAAATGAAAATGGAATTGGTTAAAATAAATTTTTTAACCTAATATTTAGTTACACAACCTTTAGAGTCGGTCACTACAAACAAAGAATATCTTTAGCTCTTAGCGACTGAGACCGTTTTCTCACCGGGTGGGTGCTGCAGCGATTTCCAGCTGGATACTGGAAGCGTCAACCAAGTGTAAGTATTTGCCAGCACACCAAGGATCACCGTCCACAATTTCTTTATTCAAAGAAAGATCACATCACAGGAAGTGAATAAAGAAATTTTGGATGGTGATCCTTGGTGTGCTGGCGAATACTTACACTTGGTTGACGCTTCCAGTATCCAGCTGGAAATCGCTGCAGCACCCACCCGGACATAGGTCTTACTTTGCCGGAAAGGTGTGCATTGGAAAATTGACAAGATTGAGACAGTTTTCTGACACTGGGCAGTATGTTTCCCTCCAGAATTCTTTAATAGTCTTGAGATTTTATTGTGCCCTGGACAGATTCATGCCTCATGCCTTTAAGACACAGCAAAGTAGTCCAAATATATAAGGGAGCCTCCTACATGTTTCACATTATAGGTATGGTATTATTATTACGTTTTTTTTTTTTAAAGCTTACACTTTTGTCTGTGAACATAAAGCTAATGGGACTTGCCACAGTTTTGGCTCATTTACGTAAAGGACATTCTCCTAGAAGCAATGTGACCTTGTAAATATGCATTTTATCAAATTCCAGTCTGTTTTTCTTTCAACAGCGGAGTAATCTTATGCCTTTTTGCATTGAGCCCTCAATCCTGAGATACCTTCTAAATGCGGCCAAAGCCCTTTGACGTGAGGAATCTTCCCCTTCTGTCCGAATATGGCTTAATAAAGTAGACAATATCAGAATGAACTGACCCCAAAAAAAAAAAATCAAGTGTTCAACATGGATCTATTGGTTTCCCTTCATCTATTTAGAGGAGGGTCTGTTGGCAGTGCAGGACTGAAGTTGATACAGTACTCCTCTGCTTGCCTCCTCCCAACAATTTTCTTAGATCTCCCTTCATCTTTTTCTTTTGCAGATAAATCCTGGTAGGTCAGCTACTTTCCTCTGAACCTTAAAATTCTTAGCATTTGCAACTGTAGTCTCATGACCTTTACCTTTGACATGCTGGTGCACTTTTTCTAACTCCTCAATGTGGTGCATTCTCTGATACCAAAGAGTAGAGTGACTACTTCTGTCCATTTAAATAGCCTGCCTACAGGATTGAAGATGTGTGATGCTAGTTGCATAAAACAGTTAGTTTACAATATCATGATGATTCAATTATTTATAATCTTTTCCAGAGGTATCAACAAATCTGTCCAAGCCATTGTGGAACATTGTGGAAAGGTCTATGCTCAATTGCTGTCATGCTTATCCTCTTTCTAATTAGGTCGACTAAGCATCTAAATATCAGGTGTCCAGAAAAGTTATATGCATATACTTGTTTTTGGTTAGTGACTTGCTAAAGAGTGAATAACAGGTATACAGGACAGCCATAAAGCATACATCTTCAAAAACAAGTTCATATTAGCAGTCCCAATATTTTTATCCTGACAGGTTCTGTTTAAAATGAGATTAAATGTTCCAGTTAATCATATATGCTTTTCTATACAGGCATTGAAAGAAAAGACAGAACTACAGGCCCAACTGGCAGCAGTGAACACCAGGCTTCAAGCTGAGGTTGAACAAAGCCTGGCTAGCCAACAAAGGCAAGAGACATTGAGCTCGGAGGTTGTCACCCTGAAGAAGTCCTGCCTAGACCTGGAGAGGGCCATGGCAGATCTTCAGAACTCATTGGAAGCAAAGAATACCAGCCTGGCCTCTTTAACCAATGATTTGCAGGTAGCTGAAGAGCAATATCAGAGGTTGATGAGCAAAGTGGAGGAGTTGCAGAGAGCTATTATTCAAAAGGATAACACAGGTGATAATACTTTACTTACATAAAAGAGCTCTTAGTATGTACTATATGTGTATTTTTCCTGTAAGTATTAACGGCAATTCCTTTCTAGAGACTACTGTTAATGGTTCAAGAAAGGTTGACCGCACTCCCAGGTATGAAGCAGTGATGATTACTTTATTACCTGGGAGTGCAGTCAACCTTTAGTAAACAAATGGCTCTTATCCATGCTGCGGACTGGATCTGCGCCACAAGGTTGAGGGGAACAATCATTCCCACCCGGAGCGTCACAGCTCTGTCTTTGTATTATAGACTACTGTTAACTGTGTGTCAAATTCTAAGACTCAGGTAACAAATGCTGCTTAAAATTATTATTTTGAGCATTTTTATTATTCATCGATAAAAATTGATCTTTATTTGGTCACCCTTTTGACTTTCACTTTGTTTAAATTCTTGCTCTGATCTCCCTTTTAATGTACATTAGAGAGTGTGTAATATTTTTTTTTTACATTTTTTGTGTTTGTAATTTTGATGGTATGAGTTCTGTGTAAATTTTATTTATGCATTTACTTTAGGATGGGGTGGACAACTTAAAACACTGGAGAACAATTATTTTCAAAAATGTTGCTTCCTGAAAAACTTTTGGTGATAATGATAGGACCATTTAAACTGAGCACAAATCTAAAAATTTGGAAATATGAAATTAACTTTTAATGATATATATATATATATATATATATATATATATATATATATATATATATATATACATACATACATACATGATAAGTGCATCTTGCTGCACTGTCCAACAGTAACCAGTCAGCACTTCATGGTCTTGTTTGCTGTAAGAAATTTGGCAACCAGATGAATGCAGTTTGGCGCTCTGTAGTGGCTAAGAAATTCTCAGCGACATCCTTTTATGCTTTCCAGGCGATTTCTCTGGCCCTGATAACAGACCTTCGAGAACTGCTTGGTTATTACTGATTGATCTGTGGAACAACAAAATGTCTCTTTAATCTTGGCATTAGTTATTCTTGGAAACATCTCACTCAAATAACCTTCACCTTCCTTGTTCATTGCTTTCACAACATTTTTTTTATCAGTCTCAGTTTTATGTGAAACGAGGGCAAAAATATCTTTGGTGGATCAACAAAAGTGGTTCATGTACATTTTTCTGTACTGGAAGCAAATTCTTTGAGTGGTCATTTCTTTTTAACGTAATGAGACTCTCTTGCATGGCTGCCCCATTCACATATGTAACAACAGTATATCAGAGCTGCATTCTAAGCAGCAGAGCCACTAGTTTTAAATCTCCACAGATTTTCCTGGTGTACTGGATGTGCTTCAACAACAGTTTCATGTTTTCATACAGTATGTTTAACTTGTGTGTGCAGCATAGCCAACAGGTATTGCATAAACCGATTTCTATAAAACCATATAAGATCAATTAAATTACAGGTTATTTTTGTGATTAGCAGCCAGAAATCTATAAGTTACACCAAAGTTATTTTAAAGTGTTTCTAAAGTCTAACCGCATTCCCTGCATTTAGGTAAAAAACACCCCACCAAATCCCTAAACACTTGCCTGATTCCTGTCACTGCTCCAGTGCTGTCCTATCTGCATAATCGCTCCTCCACTTCCTGCACTCACAGTAGACACAAGCAGCAGTGGGAGTCTCCTGTGAGGAGAGAGTTGGGGGGTTGGCTTGGCTAACCTGCACTGGGTGTGCCTGTGGACACACACAGCCCCGTTTGAGAGTGCACCCGCACCGGTTCCCCCGTAGCATATGGCTTGCTATGGGGGCACCCTCAGGAAGATGGAACTGACAGCACCAGAAGGGGACTGCCAAAGAAGAGGTAAGGGACAGCTATAGACAGCTATGCAATATTGTTGAACAGAGCAGGTAAGTATATCTTATTTTTTATTCAGTTAAAAGAAAGGGCTTTTAGAATTTCTTTTTAGAGCTTAACTACAACCTAATGCTAGTTTATGAATTATATTTATTTATTTATTTTTTGCATCTGAGTGTTATGTGGGGGATTTCAGATTGACTAAAATATCAGGAAATAGGAATATTGGGATTTAGGATAGTAGATAGAAAAACTGCATATAACTTTATACATATGTTTTTGTTTCACACAGTTCATGATCTGCGACAGCAGACTGTTTCGCTACAGTACAAACTACAGCAAGTGCAACTGGATCGCACTACACTAACTAACAAACTCAAAGCATCAAAAGCAGAAATATCCTCTCTGCAACAGGCACGTGAGTGGTACCAACAACAGCTCACATTGGCTCAAGAAGCTCGGGTCCGACTACAGAGTGAGATGGCAAATATACAGGTATAGGCTTATCTTGGTGCTAGCACATTTAGCATTATATGAAATTGCATTATGGGTTACAATGTTAGTGGGTATTACGTTAAAGTATATTACGATTTACACGATCGTGGTTCTATTCGGATATGGACATATAAACGGTAGAGTGAGACATCAGCCTGGGCTCGAAGAACTCGGTTACACTCGACAACAACCATGGTGAGTGCACGGACAACGTCTCTCCTATAAAGACGAAAACTACGAAACTCAAACAATCAATCACATCACGCTAGGTCAACGTGAACGACATCAAACATGACATCGCTTTGTCAGACGACAGCGTCTAGTACTTGACACACTTTGTTTTTGTATACATATTTCAATATACGTCAAAAAGATAGATGATAGGATTTAGGGT
>BLSH010541772.1:514718-526260 GCA_018402905.1 Glandirana rugosa
ACTGAGCCGGGGTGCGGACGGATGGGTAGATATGTCCGTCACCAAAGACTTTGTGGCCATAGATGGTGCCTTTAAGGAACACGTATCTACCATTGTTATCAACCTGGTGATCGGTGGGTATGAAAGGACAATGTTTGTGGACAGCTATCGCGGTCCCACCCGATTTGGGCCGTGGCGAGTTGCTCAGAAACCACTGCCTGTATAGATGGGTAGGCAGGCGTGGGGCCGAGTCAGTGCCAAAATGGGTTTCCTGTAGGAAAAGTATGTGTGCCCCCAGTCGTTTTGTCTCGACCCACAACTTACCGCGTTTCATCGGCGAACCGAGACCCCTCACGTTATACGAGACTATCTTTAGGGTTGCCATGATGAACAACGAGGAATTCCTTCGCCCCTGGCCCAGCTCCAGTGAAGAGAGACCCACAGCGCGCTTTGAGTATTTTGCATGGTGTACTAGGAGAATGCAAAAGACACATAGTATCAAAATATGCAATAAACCACATTTGAACCGTTAAAACATTGAACAATGTAAACAACCTACGGGTCTTATACCCGCTGGGCACCATCAGGTGCCCTAGGAGTGACGGTCGGGTGCCCCCGCTGCCCCCCTCCATGGGGGAGCAGCGTGGGCATCCAAGCGCCACCCTGTCCGTAATCAGGACCAAGGCTCCGAAGAGCATCTCTACTGGGGGAAAGTAGAAAGGCACAAGGAATGAGTCCGGGGGGGGACCGCACTTTAATTAAAGGACCGGCTGGTCGTCCAGCCTCCGCCTGCGATTTGGTAAAGCGGCATGCGTTCCTGAAAAAGAAAATGTGAGGGGGTATTCCCTTTATCACATGTCACATTGCTTTCAGTTATTAGCCATCAGCTCTGCAGTTCAGGGTGAGCTTTAGGTCGCTGGAGCGACTCCAGACAAGGCTCTCTGAGAGGTGGTCCCCTGGGCTCCAGTGCGTCTTCTTCGGCGAGCCTGTCTCCAGCCCTGAGGCCTAGGTGGGAGGGGTAGTTCCGGGGCAAGTCTCCAGTCTGGAATGTCTACCGTTGGCAGCCCCAGGTCTTTTAGAAAGCGTGGTAAATCTTCTCTTGTGCGCAGGATGTGCTGTTGATCGTCTTTGGTGACCGCCAGGTGGAATGGAAAACCCCATCTGTATATCTGCTTGGCATCCTGTAGTGCTTCTAGCAGTGGTTTGAGGGCTTTGCGTTGCATTAACGTGCGTCTGGACAGGTCCGGGTATAATGACAGTTTTGCACCATCAAAGTCCACATAGCGTGTGCCTCGAACCTGGTACATTATGCGTTCCTTAACGGAGTACTTGTGTAGCTTACATATGATGTCTCTCGGCTTGTCGGGGTCTTCTGAGGGTGGTCTGAGCGCTCTATGAGCGTGGTCGATTTCAATATGCGCCGGGGCCTCTCGGCCTAAAATCTGCTTAAAGAGGCCTTGTAGTGTGGGGACTATGTCCCTGGGTCTTGTGGCTTCTGGCAGACCCCTGATGCGTATATTGACCCTGCGGCTTCTGTTTTCATAATCATCCATCTGGTCTATTAGGGAGTCAATTCTGCGGTCCTGGGCCCTGCATCTTTCAGTCAGCGAATGGATGCTGGCAGCTGTGTCCTCCCACTGTGTTTCAAGTGTCTCTACTCTCCCCCCTATGTGTGCTGTATCGGCCTGCAAGGCCTCAATATCCTGGCGAAAGGCCTTCTCCACGCGGGAGACAAACGACTCCAGATCTGCTTTAGTGGGTAGGGAGAGGAGGTGAGCCCTCAGGCTCTTGTCAGCCATCACATCTCCTAGGTCAGAGTCATTTGTCCTGCTGTCTGTTTCAGACGGTGGAGATGGGGGTGGGAGCGTCAGGGGAGGTATAGCAGGGGATGTGATCGGAGAGGCCGCTGAGGCCGCGTGCTCACCCGCCGCCATCTTGGCAGTCCCTCCGCGGTCGCGGCCCGGCCCTCCAAAGTATGCGTCCAGCGATCCGGAGCGGGTCCTGGGGGTCCGCGGTGGTTGTGACGAGGTCCGCTTTCTTCCTGGCATAACTAGCCGGCTATTTGGTGTGCTTGTCGCCGCTTTGAAAAGGATATCACGGTCCGTGTCCCGGAGCTCTGCTGGAACACGTCCTCACTCCAGCATGCCTAAGCCACGCCCCCATGACCTCGTATTTTAATCGCTAGGGGTTCCATAGCCCAAAGGAACAAAATGGGAGAGAGAGGACATCCCTGTCTGGTCCCCCTTTGAATGGCAATCCGTCGTGACACGTATCCCTTAATCTGAATTTTAGCTGAGGGTGTGCTGTATAAGACACGCAGCAATTCCAGGAATTTCTAATGCATAGAAGAGGTAGTCCCACGACAGAGAATCAAACGCCTTACATATATCTAGAGATAAAAGCATGCCTTTCCTGGTGCCCCGTCCGTCCCAGATAGACTGTACCGCCTATATGATGTCAACCAGGCATCTCGTTTGATCAGGGGCTTGTCTATTTGGCACAAAACCAACTTGATCTGGATGGATGTATTCCGGCAAAAATGTGTTCATAGGATTCGCCAGTACTTTGGTAAGTAATTTGAGGTCTACATTAATCAATGAGATCGGTCGGTAGTTTGCACAGTCACCCTGATCTTTGCCGGGCTTGGGGATGACGTGAATGAGCGCCGCGTTTTCATCCGAGGGTAGCGCCAAACCCTTATAGTTCTACTTTAAGTGCAGGTCTGGAGAGTAACAGTAGAAGAAGGCTTTGTTATAATTGCACTTAATTTGTTGGGCATGATGAGTGCTCATGCCAGAAACGCAACAACACAGATCGACACCTTAATGTGCACCATTAAAACATTCATTTTGTTCCTGGACTTTAAACTCAGAGATTATGAAGGTTCTTGACAAAGCAAGGGATAAAAACCTGAGGTTTTTAAAAACCAGATAAAAAAAACGATCTGGTAGAGTTGGAGCAAACCCGATTACTTTCGCAGAGATTTGGGAAGTTTGCATAGCCTATGCATGGGCGCGGGAGATGGCACCCAAAGATTACAAAAGAGTTTTGTAACCATCCTGTACCCGATTTTTTTTTTTTTGCTTTGTGGTTTCCCATATTACGGAAATGTTGGACACTCTTTTTCAGGTAATTAGAAATTGTTGAACTAGGTTGTTTTTATCCCAATTCATCCAAATTAAAATTGTCAAGGTTTTTATTCAAGCCTTATTTTAGTCAAAAAACTACAAAGGAGGTATTCGTCCTATCTTGCATTTAAAGGCTTCTAAGGCCTTCATACACACTCAAATGTTTTTAAAGGAATTTGTTCAGATTGTTTTAGGCCTCACTTCATCTTGGGGTCTTCCTAGTATCCATAGACATAAAGGATATGTATTCATTCCAATTTTTCTAAATCAGAGACAACCACTGTTAGTTTGTGACCTTTTTACAACTTTGCCAGACACCAGTTCTCCGTCTTCTTTATCTCAGAGATATTTCAGTCATCAGATCGCCGGATAATCTACTACTGTGAGCCAGTGGCGGCTGGTGAAGTTTTAAGATGATGGGGCGCTAGACCCCGCCCTTCCTTTTTGGCCCCTCCCACCTCTTAGAATCCAGGCCCCTTATAGACTCCACCCACTCAATGTACAGTATAACTCTGGCTCCCGTGTGCTGCTACGGATGATAATTTTTGTGATTTGAACTCTCATACAAGGGGTTGAATATATTGCTGTAAAACCTCCAATCTGTGTGATTTAAATCTAGTATTGTCTGTGTTACAGAGACCCCTTTGAATGTTTATGGGACATTCCCTTTACATTGTTAGGGTAGACTTTCTACCTCGTGTTACTTGGCTATAAGGGTTTTTGCGTTTTTAGTGTTGTCCTGTAAGGAGCCCCATTTCATATTACATAGAGACAGGGTTGTTTTGAGACCAAATGACTTTTTTTTTTTTTTTTGCAGAAGGTGGTCTCTGCATTTGACCTTAATGAGGCTATTGTATTACCTTCCTTGTGTGTCCAGCACTGGTTCACCCCAAGGAGATTTATCCCGATTGCCTGGATTTTTGCAGGCCATAGATTGAGCAATTTTTTTTCCTCCCAGGCTCCCACCACGGGTGGAACACTTAACTAGGGCAGTGAATTAAAGTCCACTTTATCAAGACAGTGAATGTTTCTTGGCCTCTGTGTCTCAGATTTGTAAGGCTGCAAACTGTATTTTCTTTACATACATTCTTTACGTTCTACAAGGTCGATGTATCTGTCTCTGAAGATTCCAATTTTGGTCAAAAGGTTCTTGAAGTGGCTACTTAAAGCGGTAGTAAAGTCTTTAAGAAAAAGAAAGTTTCCACTGGCAAGGCAATATCATAATGCACTAGCACATTATGAAAGCAAACCACTCCAGCAGCGTTCTGTCACCGCTGCAGAGGCTTCCATCTTCACCCGGTTTTCCTTTGGTATCGGGGACACCGGCTATATAATTGGCAGAGCCGTGATGATGTCATGGGAGTCTCGGCCGTGGCACACAGCTTTGTGCACGGGTATGCTGTTCTTTCAGAGCGCATGCACCGGTGCACGTTTAGGAGATATTAATTTTATCTACAGGTAAGCTTTATTATTAGCTTACCTGTGGGTAAAAAAATAAAAATAAAGTTTACTACCACTTTAACCACTTAACGACTGCCCGCCGTCATCTGACGGTAGCAGTCTGACTCGATATCGCAAATCGCTGTCACCTGATGGTGGCTGCGAGATTGAGCATTGTTGCCGGGCGCACGCTTTCACTGTGTATCGGGGGAACCAGGGAGCGGATAGGGCGAACTCACTGTCTGCCGGCTACCCGCGATGGTTCCCCGGCAGTGACAGAACAGGATCCGTGTAAACACATGGATCTCCGTTCTGACAGGGGAGAAGGAGAGTTCTCTTCTGTTCCCTGTATATGGGAGCCACAATCACTCTCCTGCCCCAGTCAGCCCAGCCCCCATACAGTTAGTAACACATCCCAGGGAACGCAGTTATCCCTTTGATCGCCCCCTAGTATTAACACCTTCCCTGCCAGTGACATTTTCATAGCACTGATTGCTGTATAAATGCCAACCTCCCCAAAAAAGTGTATGACATGTCCGCCGCAATGTCGCAGTACCGCTAAAAATTGCAGATCGCCGCCATTACTAGTTAAAAATAAAAAATTACAAACCCCATAAATGATTTCTCACCGTTCGTAAACGAAAATATGAGGAAGAATATATAAATATAAATTTTAGAAAAAAGTATGAAATAATTTTCTTTTGCAAAATTGGCACTCTGTTTATAGCACAAAAAATAAAAACCGCAGAGGTGATCAAATACCACCAAAAGAAAGCTCTATTTGTGGGATAAAAAGGACGGCAATTTTGTTTGGGTACAACGTCGCACAACCGCACAATTGTCAGTTAAAGCGACGCCGTGCCGAATCGCAAAAAGTGCTCTGGTCCTAAAGTAGGAAATCTTTCCGGGTCTGAAGTGGGTAATGCCCTTAATTTTCATTTTTGTTTTCTTTTTTTTCTTGTTGGGCTGGGTTGCTTGTGTTTTTTGTGTATCCCCCTCTCTGTCCTAGTGGAGTAATTTTTAAAAGCACTCTACTAGCACTGGGCATTGCATTTGTTTATCTGTAGGTGGGTACACGAATGTTCTTGAGAAATGACCAGTTCTGGTTAGGGCTTGTGTCTATTGGCAAATGCAGCTTGCTTTTGAAATCTGTATAGAATTAGGTGCAGTATGCAGAGCAAGTCCAAAGCACAAAATGGGTGCTGGCATTTAAACAAGCGCATACAGGCTAGCAGAAGCAAATCAGAAGACAGAAAGTGGAAATCCCACACACCGGAACCTAGCCACTTTACAGAAAGGTGAAGATATGACTTCAGCCTAAGCTCCACTTGACTACACTCCTCTATGATTAAGCCTTATGGGTGGGGCGAAACATGTCACAGGAGTGTAGTCTGGAGAACTTAGGTTGAAGCCGGTACTTCACCTTTCTCTATAGCAGCCTGGTCCTGGTGTGCAGAGTTTCCAGCTTCTGTCTTCTGATTAACTACATTTGATAATGTGGTTGTTCAAATAAAGATGCATTGAAAATTCTGTTAAGCAGGTTATACACCGACTGAAAATTGGCTGGTTCAGCAGGAAGGTTGAATTTTGGCACATGTATACTGCTGCCTGTTCAACAGAAGCCAGTCTAATTGGCTTTTGTCGAACTGACATGCAGGAAAACCAGCATTCGATCAGTGTATTTTGATCTTTAATATCAATAACTGCTTGAAGTCTTTTGTGGTATTTGTGGATGAGGCTCTTTATCTTCTCAGATGGTAAAGCTGCCCATTCCTCTTGACAAAAAACCCAGTTGTGGCTGAAATTTTGAGTTGGTCTACCTGACCATGGTTTGGTTTCAACAGAACCCCTCATTTTCCACTTCTTCATTAGAGTTGAACGCTGCTCGTTGGCATTCTCAATTCCTTGGATATCTTTTTAAATCCCTTTCCCATTTTTATACAGTTTAACTACCTTTTCCCGCAGATCCTTTGACAATTCTTTTGCTTTTCCCATGACTCAGAATCCAGAAACGTTAGTACAGCACTGGATGAAAGATGTAAGGGTCTGTCAGGAGTCCAGAAACTCATTGACCTTTTATACACACACACTAATTACAAGCAGACAGATCACAGGTGATGATGGTTACATTTAATAGCCATTCAAACCCCTTTGTGTCAACTTGTGTGCATGTTATCAGGCCAAAGTCATCAGGGTATGTAAACGTATGATCAGGGTCATTTGGGTAGTTTCTGTTGTCATTATGATTTAAAAAGAGTAAACACAATTGATTGATAATAAATTACTTCAGCCAAGTACTAACCATGAGTGAAAGAAAGGTTTTTGTGTTATCATTCATATTCTCTGAAAAATGGACAAGAAATCATAAATTCTGCCAGGGTATGTAAACTTATGAGCACAACTGTATACTCTACTTACAGTATCTCACAAAAGTGAGTACACCCCTCACATTTTTGTAAATATTTTATTATATGTTTTCATGTGACAACACTGAAGAAATTACTACATTGTATTTACAATTACAATTTGCTACAATGTAAAGTAGTGAGTGTACATCTTGTATAACGGTGTAAATGTGTTGTTCCCTCAAAATAACTCAACACACAGCCATTAATGTGTAAACCGCTGGCAACAAAAGTGAGAACACCCCTAAGTGAAAATGTCCAAATTGGGCCCAAAGTGTCAATATTTTGTGTGGCCACCATTATTTTCCAGCACTGCCTTAACCCTCTTGGGCATGGAGTTCACCAGAGCTTCACAGGTTGCCACTGGAGTCCTCTTCCACGACGACATCACGGAGCTGGTGGATGTTAGAGACCTTACGCTTTTCCACCTTCCATTTGAGGATGCCCCACAGATGCTCAATAGGGCTTAGGTCTGGAGACATGCTTGGCCAGTGCATCGCCTTTACCCTTAGTTTCATTAGCAAGGCAGTGGTCGTCTTGGAGGTGTTTGTGTTTATGATTCCCTCAATGAACTGTAGCTCTCCAGCTTTCCAGTGTCAACAGCACTCATGCAGCTCCAGACCATGACACTCCCACCACCATGCTTGACTATAGGCAAAATACACTTGTCTTTGTACTCTTCACCTGGTTGCCACCACACACGCTTGACACCATCTGAACCAAATAAGTTTATCTTGGTCTCATCAGACCACAGAACATGGTTCCAGTAATCCCTGTCCTTAGTTTGCTTGTTTTCAGCAAACTGGCCTTCTTGTGCATCATCTTTAGAAGAGGCTTCCTTCTGGGATGAAAGCCATGGAGACCAATTTGATGCAGTGTGCGGCGTATGGCAGGCACTGGCAGGCTGAACCCCCACCCCTTCAACTTCTGCAGCAATGCTGGCATCACTCATTTCCCCAAGACAACCTCTGGATATGATGCTGAGCACGTGCACTCAACTTCTTTGGTCGACCATGGCGAGACCTGTTCTGAATGGAACCTGCCCTGCTAAACCACTGTATGGTCTTGACCACCGTGCTGCAGCTCAGTTTCAGGGTCTTGGCAGTCTTCTTATAGCTTAGGCCAGTGGTCCCCAACCTTTTTGGCCCCGGGGACCGGTGTTGTTCAATAAAATAGTGCCAAGGCCCAGGGGTGGGGGGGTTTATGCAAATTTTTGCTGGCAATTTGTCTGGGAAATGGCTGGTGTTAGTGCTTCAATCATCACGACACCATGGCTGATATGGTGTCAGGATGATTGAAGCATATTATTTCTGTCATTACATTGTAAATATAAACTCACCATAATGCAGAATCTGCCACCAGATGCAGAGTTTCACTTGCCAAGTCGCTTGCCACCAGAGGTGGTTTGTCACTTGCAACGTCGGCTGCCACCAGATGTGGATTGTGGCTTGCCAGGTCTCCTGCCACCAGATGTGGATTGTCACTTGCCACCAGATGTGGTTTGCCACCAGATGTGGCTTGCCACCTGCCCCCAGATGTGGATTGCCACCTGCCCCCAGATGTGAATTGCCACCAGAGGTGGTTTGTCACTTGCCACGTCGGCTGCTACCAGATGTGGATTGTGGCTTGCCAGGTCACCTGCCACTAGATGTGGATTGCCACCAGATGTGACTTGTCACCTGCCACCAGATGCAGTTTGTCACTTCCAGCAGTGCAGCGGCCCAGCTGTGTAGGCAGAAGAGCGGTGATCCAGGCGGCGGTGAGAGATGATCTCATCTCTCTGCTCCCTTGCCTCACTGCACTGTAGCGGCTCCTTTGTGTGGGTGGAAGAGCGGTGATCCGGGCAGGCAGTTAGAGACGATCGCATCTCTCTGCTCGGCCGGCGTCGCACGTCAGACAGTGCAGCCTTCATGGCCTGGCTGCAAGCAGGCTATGGCTGCGGCCCCAGGGTTGGGGAGCCCTGGCCTAGGCCATCTTTATGCAGATGCAACAATTCTTTTTTTCAGATCCTCAGAGAGTTCTTTGCCATGAGGTGCCATGTTGAACTTCCAGTGACCAGTATGAGAGAGTTAACACCAAATGTAACACTCCTGCTCCCCATTCACATCTGAGACCTTGTAACATGAGTCACGCCAGGGAAGGAAAATGGCTAATTGAGCCCAATTTGGACATTTTCACTTAGAGATGTACTCACTTTTGTTGTCAGCGGTTTAGACATTAATGGCTGTGTGTTATTTGAGGGGGCAACAAATTTACACTGTTATACAAGATGTACAATCACTCTTTTACATTGTAGCAAAGTGTCATTTCTTCAGTGTTGTCACATGAAAAGATATAATAAAATATTTATAAAAATGTGAGGGGTGTACTCACTTTTGTGAGATACTGTAAGAGCCCTTTCACACTGGGGCGGTTTTCAGGCGCTGCAGCACTGGAAATAGCCTCTGCTTAGCGCCTGAAAACCGCCTCTCCATGAAAGTCAGTGTGTCTTTTCACACTGGGGCGGCGCGCTTGCAGGAGAGGAAAAAACTTCCTGCAAGCAGCATCTTTGGGGTGGTGTAGGAGCGGGGTATACACTGCTCCCACACTGCCCCTGCCATTGAAATGAGTGGTCAGCGCTTCAGTACACCGCTCCAGAAGCTTTTACCCCCTTCATGGGGGTTAAAAGCGCCCTGCTGCTGCCCGAATAGCCAAAGCGCCGTTATAACATCGGTAAAGTGACGCTTTACCGCTCGGATGGCCCCAGTGTGAAAGTGGTCTTAGGTTTGTGCGATCTCTAGCTTTGTTGATGTTTTTGCAGTGGACATGGTACTGGATTACATTGTCTTTTTTTTTTTTTTCTTCTTCTTTGTCCTGTGTAGTCTATGCAGTATGACAAAGATCAGATAACCACACTGACCCAGGATAATGCTGCACTCCGGGAACAAATAGAAATGTTACAGAATGAAGCAAAGACGTAAGTTTGTTACAGTTTCCAAATGCATAAATATTACTGTCCCTTCCAGCATAATAGCTAAAGTTGGCAGTTTGCGCATTAAATCATTATTTAATATATATTTAATTATTTATCTTGGCTGCTTAATGATCTTGAGTCGTTTCCTGCAAAAGAGTGTAGATTTACTGTTTAACTTTCCTCTGTCATGCACACTCTTGTACATTCCCTTGACTTTGGGGTTGAGCTGTTTCTATAAAGCGGGCCATAGACAGTTGCAATCTCCGGCCTGTTCAGCAGGGATTGGCTGAGACTCGAACCATATATGGGCAGTAGGGTAAGGTCTTTAAAGTTGCACATCACAGCACAACCCTGTAAGGAGGTGTTTGACAGGCTCAGCCTGAGCCCCAACCAGGCCACACCCCCCAATGCATTTCACTCCACCCCTGGAACTTAATCATTTATGGGCAGGTTAATTGTACCCAAGTCGGTCCATTGATCGACTTGGGTACAACCAGTATGTCAGATTTTTACATGAAATTGCCAGCGGCCATGGCCGCTAGAAGTAATCACTGATCTCCTGGCAGGGATGGTTCCCTGCGCCCCCCGCTTCCTCAGCCAAGAGCACACAATAACACAATAGGTTAGTGGGAGCGATTCCCCCATCAACACTAATTGTTTTGATAGGGGAATCGAGCGATCATGGGTTGTAGAAAATTGCGTAATGGATGGCCTACCTTAGTCTGAATCCTGCGATTTTTGTTGAGACCCACCAAGAGCAGCTGTTGGTGACCAAAGTGAATTGTTCTGTATCCAGAGCCAATAATCATTTTTAACCCCTATTTCATATTAGTCAGTCTGATGGAAACTGGAAAAAAAAAAGCTTTTTTTTTTAAAATTGCACTTAAAGGATGAGTAGTTCAAGAACATAGGTTTATTCTGCTGCCTTTAGGAGATTGGACACTGGCAAACAAAGCTGTAAGGACAACCTAGTAAATCCTTCCTACTCCCATCATGCTCCAGTTTTTACTAGTGTCCTATGAGAATGAACATCTCCTCTCCTCAGTGGAAAACAAACCCTTTCTTAATTTTTTGTGTGGGATTAGCATAGTGGTGGGATACCTGGACAGCCTCATATTAAGGGAGCAGTCGGCACAGATTCCATCAGTCATTGTCCATCAAAGTGTTCAAACTCTGTAGAGGTGCAGATCTTGAACCCCCAGAAGTCAGTGCTGTAACCAAATTGTTTGGAGTCCCTCGGCCTTCTGGATTCTTCTTTGTCCAGGGTCTTCCATCCGCAGGAAAAGCTCTAAACACCCCAATCTCATGTTATAGCACTATAGTCCAGGAACCAGCCAACCCTCAGATTGTGCATGAGACTCCTGAACTTAATGGTGACCTCCTTATAGAGCAGTGCCATATGCCTGTTGTTTTTTTTTTTTTTTTTTTTTTTTTTTTTTTTTTTTTGTAATTCCTTTATGCAGCAGTCATATACAGTCAGGTCCATAAATATTGGGACATCGACACAATTCTAATCTTTTTGGCTCTATACACCACCACAATGGATTTGAAATTAAACAAACAAGGTGTGCTTTAACTGCAGACTTTCAGCTTTAATTTGAGGGTTTTTACATCCAAATCAGGTGAACGGTGTAGGA
>BLSH010541772.1:564564-578928 GCA_018402905.1 Glandirana rugosa
CCTAGTTACTAAAGGAGTTACGACTCTTTATGTCCGACTATGAATGGGTAACACGGTATGGGTAGTCCCTCCTTTCACTGACCGGGGTTTAAATAAGACGTCGTCCTGTTGCTTGGGTTTGTATGTCGGTTACAGCAATTCTTACTAAAAGTCGCGTTTCTTCTTGTTCCGTAGGACCTTCACTACCAAACCGAGGGTGTCACGGGAAGAGAATTGTAGTTCAGACAGACCCTAATGTACTTCTCTGGCTTCCTAAACTTCTTCGAATGTAGGTGTCTTCTAGACACCAATCATCCTTCGGTCTCTTCATGTAATCCCAGACAGACTTGATGTTAAGAGAAGGGCACTGTGGGAGCCAAACCATCACTTCCAGGATGCCTTGTTCTTCTTTGCGCTGAAAATCATTCTTAACGACATTGGCTGTATGTTTGGGTTCGTTGTCCTGCTGCAGAATAAATTTGGGGCCAGTCACTTTCCTCCCTGATGGGTATGGCACAATGGGTAAGTATCAGCCTGTATTTCTCAGCATTGAGGAAATCATTGATCCTAACTAAATATCCAACTCCATTTGCAGAAATGCAGCCCTAAACTTGCAAGGAACCTCCACCATGCTTCACTGTTGCTTGCAGACACTCGTTATTGTTCCACTCTCCAGTCCTTTGAGAACAATCTGCCTCCTGCTACCACCAAATATTTCAAATTTTAACTCATTGGTCCAGAGCACCTGCTGTCATTTTTCTGCACCCCAGTTCCTGTTTTTTTGCATAGTTGAGTCGCTTAGCCATTTTTCCATGTTCCTATGTACGAAAACATAGCAACTAGGGTACAGAAAAATGGCAGCAGGTGCTCTGGACTGATGAGTCCCTCGTAGAACCTTCAGCTTCCAGAGACCAAAAATATGGCACGTCCCTTGTATGGCACTATTCCACCACCACATAAGAATAAGTAGGTGGCATCTACTAAGCTGCTGAAAGAAAAAACAAAAAGGCTTTCCCTATTTTTTTTTTCTTAATATTTAATGTTGGTAATATATTCAGGTAGCATTACAGCCAATAGAGTTTACTTTTTTTGTTTCTTTTTTATATTTTAAAGTTGCACTTCTGTTTGTCAAAAAGCAGTATTTTTGTTTGTTTATGACGCTTGGTTTTATTTTACAACGGCTAAATCTGTGTCTGTAGTGTATGTTCAAACCTTAATACCATAAATAATAACATGTTATTAGATTTGTACTCTAGGAGTATATAATGAGTTTGGCAATTCTAGTGAAATGTTTAAATAATGCATTACATTTTAATTAAATTTTAGTCAACTAAGATGTAATGGAGATTTTAGCTGACTAAAATACAACTAAAACAATTCAGATCACTAAAATACAACTAAAACTAAAATGGCATTTTAGTCAAAAGACTATGACTAAAACTCAATCAAAATTTGCAATCAAAATGAACACTGAACAGGACTTGGAGCATAGTAACAACAAATGTGAGTTTTGCAGGCCCTGATTGTTGGGGGGACATGTCCTCACAGGAATAAAAACAACCCATCAACAATCTGAAACTGAGAGCCATCAGACAGCCTCTACAGTATAGGACCTCCCTTCTACAAGGTCACCAGTCAAAGTACAGTATGACAATGCCACAGTGGTGGCCTCCAGTAATAATGAAAGGAGCACCAGAAGCCCAGCAGCCCTGGAAGAAACAAGTATACAAATAAACAAATACTTTCATGGGTAGAAACTTACTTTCCACCCCTCTTGGCCATCCACATTCTTGGAGTGAACAATTGGCACTGGCAGGCAGGTTTTCTAGGCCGTCAACACCTAGATCTGGGGGAGTGGTATTTCGAAATCTCTGTCAAAGGTGGGGAAAATCAGATGGGGACATGGTGGTCTCCAGGTTCAACAACAAGCTGAACAAATCTGTGGCCAAGACCTATGATCCTCTAGCCTTCGAAGTAGATGCTCTGATGATTACTTTCACAATTTTAACTGGTTTATCCCTTTCTCTGAGGAAGATGCTAACTTGACAGCTGTGCAGTGCAGAAGAGGATTGGGTCCCGGTGATTCTCATTGCACCAAAATTGGCCCGGAAGAATTTCGTACATAGACCTACTCAAACTGTGGCCTCATGAAGTTTTAAGGGTATGCTCTAGGGGCCGCCCTAGCAAACATTTTTGCCAGTGCCCCATCACCTGAAGGTAGCCGCTTATAGCACATTGTCTATGAATACCAGTCCTGTATTGTACTCCATAATAAGGAATTTAAAGGTAACCTAAAATTACTATTTTTAAAATTTTTCGTACATTAGGGAATGGTTAAAACCACAGTGCTTTTTGTCATTTGTGTCCCATTGGAGAGATTTTCCTTCATATCCTGTCCTGCAAACATGACAGGAAGTTCTAAGCAATCTCTCCAAAGTGAGGTAAGTTCCCTCTTGAACATTTGCCACAGAAATCAGTGGTGAGGTTGAATCTCCTTAACAGGGTCACAAAAAGCATTAAGAATCTGACAAGGATTCTAACCCGTCCAACCAGGAGAACACAGTGATTACTGCTAGCGACTATAATAACCGCTAGCAGTAATCACATGTAATACCTGACAGGGTAGTTATACCCAAGTTGATCGATCAACTTGGGTACATTCAGCCTTCCCATACATGGTTCGAATCTCAGCCGGTCCCTGCTGTACATCTTCACAATAAATCTTGCAGTTAAGCAAGACAAATATAAGAATTAAGCAATTTCATTTTACTGGAATATTGTTGAACATGTTGGCTTTGGATAAATATTATAGGTATTTTTTAAGAGAATAAAGGTTGTTTTTTTTTCCTGTTTGCTGTAGCAATACTGTATAGCTTTTTATATCTATTTTTATTTTTTTTTTCAGGTGGAAGACCTTAAATGGCAATTGGAACAGAAGGAGCATGAGATTCAGTCAATGAAGCAGCAACTGGACATGACTGAGCAACGCAGCCATAGGGAGTTGGAAAATGTCCAGACCTTGCTTCAGGTACGCTATACTTCCACTCCTTCACTGACTTATAATCCATCTAGACATTTGATATCCATTTATTCATATCTCTATAAACCTAAAAATGAAACAATGTAAAACTTTAATATTGTGTTTAAGTGCTGTCACAAATTTTGAAGGCACACCTATTGGAAGGTGTGATGTACGTGTTCAGTTATACATTCAACCAGCACATTTGTAAAAGAGCCTTAAAAGCTGTCTTTATTTACATGGAAGCAAAGTCACCAAAACAGAATCTGTCATGAGAGACTAATGGAGGCTGCTATTGCAGAGAATGCTAGTTTCCTGGATGACATTGAGAGCCAATGGTGCCGCTGCTGTGTCTCAGCCAATCAGGAGGAGTTTGATAAAAAGTCGATCAGCGCAAACATATACCTAAAAGTTCCTGAAAATTGCAAGCTGAACACTGATGGATAGATCACGTACCGCAACTGACATTAAATATATAGAAATAGTTCAGCACAAAAATGTATATATCAACTAAAAGCTAAAAAAAAATATATATGAAAATTCATCAAATAGTCCATTAAGTCAATATATATAGTAGAGAGAAGAGCCCAGAAAGCGTCCACACCGTCATTAAATCCTCGTGTTAGAATGTAAACAATAATCCTGGTGATAATCCCTTCACCGGTGGCTGGATTGCATGCTTACCTCATACTAAGACCCCTGTATTACCAGAAGGTCATAAAGTCTGTCCCCTCAGGGGTATTATGTATCCTAATTGGATCAGAGATCAGTGCAACGGACTCCACTCTCATCTGGTCCACATGCAGGTACAGCACATAACCGCAGAAGCGTCCTCCCCCACATACTGACCCAGTGAACTCCAACAGGGATTCAGGCAATTCTAATTCTTAATAAATTTTACTTAATGATTGAGACAGAGAACACTTAGAGCATTTATTTTCTCCCTTATGGTGCTGCTTTGTTTTACTTGCCTGAAATCCCTGTTGGAGTTCACTGGCTCAGTGTGTGAGGGAGGATGCTTTTGCGGTTATGTGCTGTACCTGCATGTGGACCAGATGAAAGTGGAGTCCGTTGTGCTGATATCTGATCCAATTAGGATACATAATACCCCTGAGGGGACAACCTTTATGACGTTCTGATAATAAAGGGGTCTTTGTATGAGGTGAGCATGCAATCCAGCCACCGGTGAAGGGATTGTCACCAGGATTATTGTTTTTATTCTCTAACATGAGAATCGGGAAGAGTGTCTGGGACAGCTAAGACACTCATGGACATCGCTGCAGAGAGAAGGGGCTCAGATAAGTAATTAGGGGGGTGCTGGGGAGGCTGCTACACACAGAAGGTTTTTTTGCATTAAGATAAAAAAAAAACCTTCTTCCTTTTACAACCCCTTTAATACTTGAGGTGTAAGTGATAGTTGCACTTTAACCTGCACATCTAAACATGTCAGAGGGCATATTTTTGTGCATTTTCACATGAAAAAAAGTATGACATCTCCCAAACTGTATGTTTGTATGTATTTTTTTATTGTATATATTATATATTGTATATTTTGTATGCATCATAGATACATTTTAAACAGGCAGTTGTTTGATTCTATATTCAGATGTTGATTTGGAGCCTTGTTTTTTACCTGCTCTTTCTGTCCTCCTTAGAATCTAAAGTCTGAGCTTGAAGTTGTTCGAGAGGATCTCACTATGACCCAGAAGGATAAATTCATGCTACAGGCAAAGGTGACCGAGCTGAAGAATGGCATGAAAACCTTGCTGCAGCAAAATCAGCAGCTGAAGCTGGATCTTAGACAAGGTCGTCTAAAGAAGGTGCTTATCCAAGTGTTATTTATCTTTAAAGCAAAAATATTTTACTCCTATGAGATCAATAAAAAAAACCTAACATGATTTTTTAAAAAATAATGCTTCACATTAAGGCCTCATACACAGGGGTGTTTTTTACAGCCACGTTTTTTTAGCATTTTTTGCAGCTCTCCATGTTATTCAATGGCCCCATAAAAACGCTGACGTTTTTGAGCTGTAGAGGGCATCGGCGTTAGTGAGCTGTAAATAGAACACAGGACCAGCGGGTTCCGAGGCTGTAGTGTTTTGGCGGTTTTTGACGTTCACTAACGCTGTACCGACTGTAATCGGCATTTTTGACTCCAGCATTTTCAGGTTAAAAAATAGCAGAGGATTGTTTTTCTTTTAAAAAAAACGCCTATTGACGCCAACGCTCACTAACGCTCATGAACGCCGATGAATAACGCCAAAAAAACGCTGATTTCTCTTACGTTCATTTACAGACGCAGCCTCTATTCATGACACGTGGGTTATGTACCTTTTACTAGAAGTAGACTAGGCAGAACGAAAGTTCAGAAAGCAAAGCTGGCCCCTCCCAGGGGGCCGTCCTTACTCAGCACATAACCCCTCAGCCCTGCATACTCTGGTCCCTGGTCATGCCTTCTCCACCCGCCCGCCGATGTCCCGGCCGCTCGCACTAACAGCTCGTTCTGCTGCTTGCCATTCGCGGTTTGCCATGCGGTGTCCGCCTTTTTTGGTGCCGTCGGCCGCCATTTTCTTGGAGTCACGGCTGCCGCCATTTGGCCGCAGCCATTTCGGTGAGGTTTTGGCCTCTTGTGTCTGTAGCGGCCATTTTTGGTTGGTCTCCCTGTATGGGAGATTTCCATGTGCTCTTGGCGCCATTCCTTCTCAGGAACGCAGCAGCAGCAACAGCATCGGCATTGTCAGACAGGGCGGCCTCTTTTCACAACAGGGTTCCGCAAGTATTGCTGACCCTGGGGTGCAGCGGCAGTGCTGGGTCCTACTGGGCAGTCCTGAGGCTCTGCAGGGGGTGGCATTGTGGGGGCGTATGGCTGGTAGGCCTTTCAAGTGTCCTGGCGGTGGCGCTATGGCGACTGAACCGGCAGTTGCTTCTCCGGAGGGGTCCGCGGAGGCACAGGCCGCGCTGGGACCTCTGGTTCCCCTAGATGTTAACTTCCATCTCGGAGATTTTCGCCCGGGGGGAATCGGACAGTTGTAGGGGGGGGCCCCCAAAAAGCGCCCCCTTCCCCCGCAATCCTCTGAGGAGGACTCGGAGCAGGAAGGCGGCTCTGGGGTAACTGGGACCCCCGTGGAGCTCTCAGACGGAGAGATGGAGCCCTCGGTGGCATGTGAAAGGCGCTGGTGGGCGCACTGGTCGCGGCCGTCCATAAGTCACTGCACCTGGATCAGGCTGGAGAGGCACAGGCGTCCGCCTATACGTTTGGGTCCAAGAGGCCCTCTCGTGCTCCTAAGGCATTTCCCTACCTCCAGTATTTTGACCAGTATGTGTATAAGGAATGGCAACGTCCGCTAAATTCCTTTACCCTGCCAAAACGTTTTTTTTCTGTATATCCCTTTGAGGACAGCCTGTTACAGAAATGGGTCTCCCCCGCGGTGGATCCTCCAGTGGCCCGCCGGAACAAGGCGACAACTATTCCCTTGGAGGGGTCCCCCTCCTTTAGGGACCCGGACGATAGGTGGACGGAAGCAGTGTCCAAGGCACTCTTTCTGGTGGCGGAGGAAGCCATGCGACCAGCTTTGGCGTCGGTCATGGTAGCTCAGTCGCTCATGGAGTGTGCGATGGAGTGGAGTGAGGCTCGGGGCGGCGTAGATTCGTCTGAATCTGTGCAGCGAGCAGACCACCTGGTGCAATGGCTTCGTTACCTTTGTGGAGCAGCTCTGGACTTGGTACCGATGTTGTCAAAAATGTCGGTTTTTGCCATCATTATTAGGCGTCTGCTGTGGCTGCGCTGCTGGTCGGGTGACCACGCGTCCAAGAAGGGCCTCACGGATCTCCCTTTTCAGGGTGGTTGGCTTTTTGGGCCCCAATTGGATGAAATCATTAAGGATTTCACCGGGGGGAAGAGTATGTTTCTTCCAGAACCCAAGCGGCGTGACCAGCGCCGCAAGCAGGGGTCTCTGCCCTCTGGCCAAAAACTTTTTTTTCGTGCGCCCGGTCAGGCGGGTAGGAACTCCCGGCCCAGCAAGTCTGGCTCTGGCCCCGGTAAGTGCCCCTGGCAAGGCAAGCCCGAAAAGTCGGAGGATAAGTCCTCCTCCGCATGATGGGTTGCCCCCGCCCGTCTCTCGGGTGGGGGGGGCGACTTCTGGGGTTCGCAGACCGGTGGGCCGCTCGCATCTCCGACCGGTGGGTGCGGGAGTTGGTGTCCTCCGGATACAAGATAGAGTTCAGTACTCGGCTCCCGGACAGGTTATTCCCGTCCAATTTAAGACTCCCTCCGGAGCGTCGACTAGCTCTGCTAGGGGCTGTGCGGTCGATGTCCGAACAAGGGGTGATTGTGCCTGTCCCTCCGGCGGAGAGATTCCACGTCTTCTACTCGAACCTCTTTGTGGTGCCAAAGAAGGGGGGAGGGGTCAGGCCGGTTCTGGACTTGAAAGCGCTCAATCACTTTGTGAAGGTGCGCAAATTCAGGATAGAGTCTGTCCGTTCGGCCGTGGCCGCCCTGTACCAGGGAGATTGGCTGGCGTCCCTGGACATCAAGGACGCATACCTGCACGTTCTCATTTGTCTCAGGCACCAGAGCTTCCTGCGCTTTGCTGTAGGGGACCTTCATTACCAGTTTGGGGCTCTCCCCTTCGGCCTGGCCTCGGCTCCGTGGGTCTTCACCTAGTTGCTGGCCCCGGTGCTGGCTCTGCTGAGACAGAGAGGCATTGCTGTGGTAGCCTACCTGGACGATCTTCTCCTGCGAGCGGAGTCGGCTCCGGCTCTGGAGGACAATCTTGCCATCACCCTGACCTCACTGAGGGACTTCGGTTGGCTAATCAATCTGCAGAAGTCGACATTGACGTCCTGTCTCCTTGTATATCTGGGTCTGATATTGGACACGGTGCAGGCGAAGGTATTCCTACCTCCGGACAAGTTGCTGGCGCTGCAAGCAGCGGTGCACACCCTGTTGTCACGACGGTGGTCCGCCTTACATTTCTGCATGCGGGTGCTGGGGCACATGGTCTCGAGCTTCGAGGCGATACCGTATGCCCAGAGTCACACACGGCTCCTGCAGCGAGCAATACTACTGCAGTGGGACACGTCTCCTTCGTCTCTGGATCGGCTGATCCGGCTGGATCATCAGACCAGGGGGTCGTTGACTTGGTGGCTTCGGGCCCCGGCAATGACCATGGGGAAGTCGTTCCTCCCCCTGGAATGGTCGATAGTCACGGATGCCAGCCTCTCGGGCTGGGGAGGAGTCCTGGGGCACCTGTCGGCTCAGGGCCGTTGGTCGGCGCAGGAGTCTCGACTCCCGATCAATGTGTTGGAGCTGAGGGCGATCAGGCTCTGTCTCTCCCGCTGGTCGGTGAGGCTGCGCGGCCTCTCGGTTCGGGTTCAGTCGGACAACGCCACGGCGGTGGCGTACGCGAACCATCAAGGCGGGACAAGAAGCTCGGCAGCAGCGGCGGAGGCAGCCCACATTCTGAGGTGGGCAGAGCTTCACGTGCCAGCAATCTCCGCCATCTACATTCCAGGCATAGAAAATTGGAAGGCGGGCTTCCTAAGTCGCCAAAAGCTGGACCAGGGAGAGTGGTCCCTGTATCCAGAGGTGTTTTGCCAGATTTGCGAAATGTGGGGCACGCCAGATGTGGATCTCCTGGCATCCAGATTCAATCACAAGGTGAAGACCTTTGTGTGCAGGTCAAGGGACCCGTTACAGGCTTCTGTACGCCTTTCCTCCTCTCAAGCTTCTACAGCGGCTGCTGCACAGGATAGAAGTGGAGGGAATCCCGACAATCCTGGTGGCTCCGGATTGGCCTCGGCGACCTTGGTACGCCGACGTGGTGTGGATGGTAACAGACGTTCTCTGGCGACTCCCGCTTCCCGAAGTTCTGCTGTCGCAGGGCCCCATCTTGCACCCTGCTTTACCCTCACTGGCTTTGACGGCATGGCTATTGAGTTCCAGGTACCGAGGGATAGGGGAGTCTCTGAATCTGTGATCCCCACCATGCTTAAGGTGCACAAGTGTACTTCGCGCAAGATTTATCACCGCACCTGGAAAGCATATATTGCCTGGTGCGAGTCGGGCGGTTGGAACCCCCGTTCTTTTGCAGTTGCTCGGGTGCTGGCCTTTCTGCAACAAGGCCTGGACCAAAAGTTGGCTTTGAGCACCCTCAAGGGCCAGATCCCCGCTCTGGCGATTCTGTTTCAGCGTCCTTTGGCGACGCATTCTTTGATCTGTACATTTGTACAGGGTGTACGTCATGTGGCTCCTCAGGTACGTTCGCCCCTGGCGCCGTGGGATCTAAACTTGGTACTTTCTGTACTGCAGAAACCGCCTTATGAGAAGATCAGGGATATTCCCTTACAATTGCTGTCTCAGAAGGTCAACTTCTTGGTGGCTATCACATCCGCTAGGCGGGTATCTGAATTGGCAGCTTTGTCGTGTAGGTCCCCTTATTTGGTCCTACATAAGGATAAGGCGGTGCTGCGTCTGTCTCCTTCGTTTCTTCTGAAGGTAGTCTCCTCTTTTCACATTAATGAGGACATTGTCCTCCCTTCTTTGTGTCAGCATCCATCTCGCCCTAAGGAGATTGCTCTGCATTCCTTGGATGTGGTGAGAGCGTTGCGGGTGTATTTGGCAGCTACGGCTCCTTTTAGGAAGTCTGATGCGCTGTTTGTACTGACGGATGGGTGGCGCAAGGGGTTGGCGGCTTCGTCGGCCACTGTTTCACGTTGGATCAGACAGACCGTGACCCATGCGTATACTGTTCGGGGCCAAGTACCCCCTTTTCCGGTCACGGCTCATTCCACCAGGGCGATTAGCATTTCCTGGGTGTTTGGACACCAAGCTTTGGTGTCTCAGGTGTGCAAGGCGGCTACTTGGGCCTCGGTGCACACCTTTAAGTTTTACAAAGTTGATGTGTCAGCATCCGCGGATGCTGCTTTTGGCCGCAAAGTTTTGCAGGCGGCGGTGTAGGCGCGGCTGGCGCCTCCCGAGAACTTTCTGTTGGGTACAGTTGTTATTGTTTACCCACCCCTCTTGTTTGACACTGCTTTGGGACATCCCCACGTGTCATGAATAGAGGCTGCATCTGTCAATGAATATAAGAGAAAATAGGATTTTATTAAGAACTTACCGTAAAATCCTTTTTTCTGAGTTCATTGACAGACGCAGCACCCACCCCTCGGTGTTGTGTTTGTACGGCTTGTTACGAACTGATATACTATGCAGGGCTGAGGGGTTATGTGCTGAGTAAAGACGACTCCCTGGGAGGGGCCAGCTTTGCTTTCTGAACTTTCGTTCTGCCTAGTCTACTCCTAGTAAAAGGTACATAACCCATGTGTCATGAATAGAGGCTTAGAGGCTGCGTCTGTCAATGAACTCAGAGAAAAGGATTTTACGGTAAGTACTTAATAAAATCCCATTTTTCCCTGACCTCGGGCCCGACGTTTTGCTTATTTTTTTTATAAGCCCGTGTGTATGAGGCCTAATATTTAAACCTTCTCACATAGTCACATGTGTAGTTCTATGCAGTACACATCAGTTCTCTTGTCTGAATAACCACTTTGTACAAAAGGGCCTCATTTTCTTGCATTCATCATTCCATCTTGCTATGGTTATGTATAAAGTCAGTGTGCACACTCCTTTCAAAATAATAGTATGTGCAACTTCTGCTGTTTGAGTGCCCACAACTGCACAGCACATTGTAAAGCAAGCTATTCTCTTTGTCAGTGCTTACATCCTTATAACACATTGTTATTTGCATAATCATTTTTTTATCATTTTGATTATTTTTTGTTTTTATGTGTCTCACACTAAATATGATTTGATATCTACAGTATTTAAAACGAATGCTTCTAATATGTTTCTAATTTTCTTTTTATCCAGCGGAAAGAGCTGAAAGGAGATATAACCTCATCCAATCCAGTAACTCCAGTTAAGATACCAGACTGTCCAGTACCAGCTTCACTACTAGAGGAGCTCCTGAAACCTACTTCTATAAGCAAAGAACCTTTGAATAATCTAAACAGCTGTCTTCAACAATTAAAGTAATACATTTACAACAATACATATATTTTTTCTTTTAAATTGTTTAAATACGATCTAGAATAATAAATGTCTCTACTTTCAGGCCTTTAATTCTAAGGATGTTTTATTAGTTCAGATATCTAGAGAATTAGTTCAAAACGAATTTGATTAGTTCAGATATCCAAATGTTGGTGTAGTTTGTCCATTTAAGTTCCTAGATGTTCTGGCTTCTATGAACAAATCTCGTCCTCCTTGTTTCTTGCTTTAATAATAAAGAAGTCTGCGGGAAGACTGGAAACATCCAGAGGTGGACAGGACAATGCAAATATCTTAAAATGGGTGGGAACACAGCCAGGAGTTGTGTTATTCAAGAGTTGCTACTGGAGTTTCCAAGAGGATACAAGAAGCCAGATGAGTCACTGCCCCATACTCCACTTAGAACTAAAATATTACTTTGGGTAGGCTGACTATTTACATTTGGGTTATTTCCAAATTGAAACATGATAAATTTTACCTACAATGTTTTTGAAATAATGACGTCTTATTACCCTGAGAGTTTCTTACAGCAAACAGATATTGATAATATACTGTACTTCTCTCATACTAACCTTTTCCCAATCCATCAAGATCTCTTTTATGAGGCCCTCTAGGCGCACCGCACAGCCTGTTATCAGAATCTTGGTTGTTGGGCCCACGTAAGTGTACTGCAATCTTCATTTAATCCTGCATAGGATTGGAAGCAGATAGCAGTGCACATGAACATGTTCAGCAGAGAATATTATGATAGGAGGCTGTTCATTGCACAGCCAAAATTCCGGTGAATTTGAGACAGGTAAGTAGAAGACAAGGTGGTTGGGTTAGAGGGTAGGAAGAGTCACCCAAATAAGTGTAAGATATAATACACATCTATAAAACATATGATTAAAATATGAGCAGTTGCACTCTAACAAGGGTGATAAAAAAAAATTTAGAACTGTATAATTATATGTGTACTCCGCTGTTAACATACACGTACACTTCTATTTTCAGGCAGGAAATGGACAGTCTCCAGCGTCAAATGGAAGAACACACTTTAACTGTACATGAATCAATGACATCTTGGAACCACATTGAAGGACAGCTACAGGACTTGGCCGAACCTGTCCAGTTGCCTCCCACTAGTTCTAGTCTCCCCATGAATGATCAGAACTTCAATAACAGTGAGCCTAAAAGAACTGAACAATGATTCTGAACTCTTCGGTTATTTTACAGCTGCTTTCTAATACTGGAGGGTAGGAACTCTGTGTGTGCCTACCTATACCAGAAACAAATGCACACCAAAAAGCACAGTGTAAGAGGGTCTCTCTTAACACACCAATTATTTATTGTAAATAATATATATATATATTCAGTAGAGAACCAAGACGCTTGGACTTTACAGGAGAGCATGGAAGATGCCTGTTGGAAATCACACAGATATATGTGCCTAAAACAATCCTGCTTTTGTGCAGGGGTCCTTCCTATAACCATACATAAGGAAGAGTACAGTTAGCATCTTACATTATCTTCAGAATCGTCAAAGGCCTGTTCTTAAGGAATAAGTTCATCTGTGGGTCATCTCAGGAACTCTCCTCACACAGATTACACAAAATGGAGGAGGTTTTTACCGGATGAACAAGGATGTTTTACATACTTGTCTACTCATGTCGGCAGTCCATTCAGCTAAATGATCATCATTAAATGTTTCATTAAACGCTGTGTGAATAAACCTAAAAATATAGCTTGCAAATCAATCCTAAACATGACTTGTTGTCCTTTTTGTGATGAACACACCTTAATAGAATACTTATATATTAATAAAGTCTATACATAGGTAATTATTGTTTAAAGGTGTTTTCTGCATTCATAAAACGTTAGAAAACACTCCATTGGTGTGCCAGTGGAAGGGGTTACCAGTTAATAAGAAAATAAAACATCTGTGTTAGATACCCCTATGCAATAATACCAATCGGTATTTCATAGAAAAACCTCCCTAGAAAGCAGAAACAGGACCATCATCCTGTGTGAACATTGCTTGGCGGATCGAAACCTAACTATTCATACAGCTGGATTGTTTCTGTAAGGCTGCAGAACCAAAGCTCCTAGTCCTGATAATGAGGGAAAACTGGGTAGGGCGATGTCTGTTTAAGACAGATACAGATGGGTCAGAAGTAGGCGGGGTGTATCACAGCTGGAAATCCACTTTAAACTGCTCAATCTATACTATACTTTATTTACAGGTCTTTGTTGTTACCTTTGTATTTCCTGCTTTTTCTGTCTATGTACCTTCATACACCATTCTGTGCATTTGTGTTGTCTTGCACTCTGAAGTTGATTTTTACAACCTGTTTTGTATTTCAAAAAGGCTAAGGCTGACATTGATAATTCTGATTTTAATGTACACTTTAAGTTACATGATGTTTCATACTACTTTTGAATGTAAATAGATAATTTGTATATGTTTAGGTTGAATTTGTTTTATGGAACAATATTATTTCAGAGAATAATTTATATCAATATTTTTTTTTTTTTTTATGTTCTGTTCCCACCGCACCTTGTACCTTACAAAGTAATGGCCCCTAATTTATGCCATATGGGTCATTTTTCATTCTAACATTACTAGACCTGATTCTTGGCATTTATAGTTTTGCTGCCTGCAAGATCCCATTGTGATGGCATCTGCCACTAAAATGGTTAGCGTAGTGCCTTCCTTTTACTATAACATTCAACATGTTTTGTTTGTTCTGAGACGAATTAGCAGTCAATGTGCATTTTGGTTGTCATAAATGTGTTTTCCTGGTTTACTGTTTGCAGAAAGAAAGGTATTCTACAGCTGACACGTGTAATGTGGTTTTATTTGCTTTACTTATAAAGTCATCTTCCCTTATGCTGCATCTATACCTATTAATCAAATATCTTACGTTTCAGCTAGAAATTTACATTGCTAATATGCTAGATGTTTATCAAGGTATAATAAATTAAAATTTTGTAATCGCAATGCAGAAAAAGAATCTCAGCATGGTATAGCCAGTACTGTTCAAGGTTTTTAAGACTGCAATGTTGGTTCTTTAATGCTGCTCTTACAATCCAAAGTGAAAACCATAAAAAAACTTCAGACAACATTATAATGAAAACTGCGCTGAAAGCAATATGTTGGCTGTCATTGTTGACCCCTCTGAAAATGCTAGTTATCTGACTAGCTTCAGTCCATTCATTTATTGGAGCAGAATAAGTATGCAGCATGTATAATCTCATATCTTTGTCTTTATGTCTGTTCTCTCATTGAATCAGAAAATATTGAAACTATTGGATCAGCTTAAAAGCCAAGCAACTAGCA
>BLSH010541772.1:578938-610237 GCA_018402905.1 Glandirana rugosa
TACTGAAATATTCATTTCGTTTATTTTGGTGTAATGTGCACAGTCGACATCTTATGGAAAGAAAGACGTTTGTCATTTGGTCCTTTTGTGTAAATACTGTTGGTTTTACGTGTAACTGACGATTAAGCAGAGTCTTGTTTGTTTTGTACAACTTACAATATCATTTTCCTTCCGTGATGCGATTGGTAAAATCACCGTCTACGGTAGTGTTACCCTAGAACGTCCGTCGTTTTGATATTTACGGTTCTTAGTCCAGATCATTACAATCTTACTTTTTACTGGGTATACCGTATTTAATCCCCGGTAATGAGCATTTTGGTTGTCATAAATGTGTTTTCCTGGTTTACTGTTTGCAGAAAGAAAGGTATTCTACAGCTGACACGTGTAATGTGGTTTTATTTGCTTTACTTATAAAGTCATCCTCCCTTATGCTGCATCTATACCTATTAATCAAATATCTTACGTTTCAGCTAGAAATTTACATTGCTAATATGCTAGATGTTTATCAAGGTATAATAAATTAAAATTTTGTAATCGCAATGCAGAAAAAGAATCTCAGCATGGTATAGCCAGTACTGTTCAAGGTTTTTAAGACTGCAATGTTGGTTCTTTAATGCTGCTCTTACAATCCAAAGTGAAAACCATAAAAAAACTTCAGACAACATTATAATGAAAACTGCGCTGAAAGCAATATGTTGGCTGTCATTGTTGACCCCTCTGAAAATGCTAGTTATCTGACTAGCTTCAGTCCATTCATTTATTGGAGCAGAATAAGTATGCAGCATGTATAATCTCATATCTTTGTCTTTATGTCTGTTCTCTCATTGAATCAGAAAATATTGAAACTATTGGATCAGCTTAAAAGCCAAGCAACTAGCATTTTTAGTAGCAGAGGCCAGCCTACACATTTCTTCCAGCCTGTGTTTTCACTAATGCTATTTCCTATTACATTTACGCATGTGTCACAGCTGTGAAGTAATCTTGAACATAAGCAGTGGCTTAGTAAACTAGCTGTCTGCTAGTGCACCAAATCTCTTAAATCTCAAAACCGTGGGATATCATTATTAATATTTGGGGAAAAAGTTTAAATATTGGTCAGCACAATATCATAGAACAAGTGCAGTGACTCCCTAAAACATTTTTTTCTTTTATTTCCTTTTTTGATGTTCTCTTCAGTGGAGACTTTTAAGCTGGCTTCACAATTGACTGCTCCAGCACTTTGCATTAAAGGAAACGTTCACCTTTACAAAAAAAATAATAAATGCACATTGTTTTTTGCATGTAAAAAATATGCATTTATAAATTTTTTATAATGGACCTGTAAAGCATTGCACCCACGATCAGCAGATTGTGGGTGTAATGCCACAGGCCTACAGACTGTCTGTGTATCTGTCTGGCCGTACCTCCAATATGGCCAGGCATTTACACTGTGACAGGAAGCATGAATGAACTACCCCAGCGCTCAACAGCACCATGGGAGTACATTGAGAACTACAAGCCAACAGCCGCAAAGGCTGTCGGATCTTATAGTCTTCCTATTCACAGAACGGCCACGTTTGTTGCAGAGTGTGACAGCTAGTGGGGGGGGGATCCCCCTCTAGCTTTCACAATGGGGGATCGAGGGGAGTAGGGACTGGTGCATATGTTACATATTACACAGTGAATATGGGTGTAACATATTACAAAAGGTGAACTTCTCCTTTAAAGCAGCCAATTCACCATAACATGCAGAAAAAAACATCTGCACCTGCTTTTCAGAAGTGCACAAAACACACATTATTGTGGTGTGGATGTGCATTTGGGTGCAATTTAAAAGGGGGACAATGCAATGCAACTACCATTCAGAGTAGCATACATTTTTTTTTTTCCTTTCATGAAGTTACTTTTTTTTATTGTAATATACAATACCTGTTCTTTAAAGAAGGTAAAAACATTCCACATTAATAATTATGCTACCAAAATTAGTGCGTGCTGGAAAATGCATTCAACACTGCTCCCGTTTCTTCTTGCTGGAGGCTGCCATTTTGTTGAAGCCCAGACCAGTAAATTTCTTATTGAGGACTCCCCCCTCTCCTTACTCTTAAAAACTATATGTCACTTTATGCAATTAAAATGTATGCCTTGATTGTATGTCTTGGCTCAGCTAGAGAGGAAGGCTGCAGCAGCTGACTGTGGGTTCACAGCTGCTGGTGCCGACATGAAGGGAGAAAGGAAAAAATATCAAGGAGATAAGACACTATCCTTGTAGGTGTAACTCTTTTGTGTCTCCTTGGCTTCAGAGTTTGTCCTGTTACCCTCCCCGATGTGTTTTCCATTGGCACAGTCTGTGCTATTCCTGTTGTTTCTTTCCCCTCTCCTTAGCAGCAGTAAATCTTTAGGCTGTCAGCAGATCAGCCTCTAGCGACCGATTATCTGCTGAGTGTTGAGAATAAGAGCAACTAAGGCTGTACAGAGCAGGATGAGAAAGAGCATTACTGGATTTTAAACCATATAGACACTTATTTTTAGTGTTTTACATAGCTATATTAGCAAAATTGCCCATCATTAAGTGATCCATCAGGACTTAAAGTGGTTGTAAAGGCACTACAACCACTTTAACCTACAGGTTAGCCTATATTAAGGCTTACCTGTAGGTACCCTGCATATCTCCTAAACCTGCACGGTTCAGGATATATGCAGTGTTCTGCATGTGCCGACGCCATTTCGGCACATGCGCAGTGACGAAACGGCCTCCGTGCCATTTCTCCACTGAGACCGTGCAGTGACGTCACGCGGCTCCGGCCAATCACAGTGCCGGAGTCCGCGGCACCCGGAAGGAAGAGACACAGGCATGGACGCGGCCTGGAGCGAGGACATCGCTGGATTCCTCTGCTGGTAAGTGGCACATAATGGACTAGTATGCGATGCATTATGCTTTTACATTGCAGGCACTATGCAGGAACTAAAGAGGAAGTAAGACCCATCGGGGTTTACTTCCTCTTTAATTTTCTGACCAAAGTTCCTTTTTAACAAACAGTCACTATGGAAAAGGCTGATGATTTTTAAATCCAAATAATGTCGACACTTGATTTTCAAACAGCCCATTTATGTCTAGTCTACTTTAAAGGTTGTGTTTCAGGGTATTAAAATGTTTTCTCTATGGTACGGTTAGGTGTTGAATAGTTATAGTTGATACCCACAGGGCTTGTGCTGCATATATCCTCATAGCAAACATACAGGTAGTCACTAAAATGTATGTTTATGATGTTTGGTTGATTTTTTTCAGCCCAGGGGGTAAGTTTGCAAAACACATATTTTGTTAGATATGTAGGCAGATTTTCTTTTTCCCATAACTATTATAAAATTTGAAATGAAGGTTCATCCTCAGAAATTGTTGACTTCAATTTAAAATTCATTATTCGGTTTCATTAAAAGGGAAAAACAAATTCAGGGTAACCTTCAAATAGTAGAAATGGTTAAAGCTGAACTCTTGTCACAAAAAAATGTTTATTTAAATATATTCCTCAATAAAAAAATATCTAAATTGTGTGTACTTCATGTCATTGCAAACCCAGATATCTTGTAAAAGTTAGTGGGAACATCATTTCTATGTTACACATAGCCTGTTCAGAGAGTAGATCTGTGAATGGGACAGATTAGGTTCCCTCACTATAAAATACTACAGGGGAGTAGATAGATAGACCAGTGAATTTGCACAAGAAGCGAGAGAAGCACTGACTGGTCTTTATAATATGAAACCCCTAAACAGAGGCAAAGTGCAGGAGTCATGCAGAAAAATGAATACTTTATGATGTGTATACAGCACGGAGGGCTAACACATTTCAGCTACTTAGCCTTACTCATAAAAACATGCTGAACAAACATAGACATCCCTACTCCTATACCAAGCGGAAGAAGCAGGTGGATAATAATATCAATTAAGTGAGCAACAGCACACAATTATCAAATCCATAAATGTAAAGATATATTGGTTATAATTCCAAGAGTATCCTAAAGAGCCCCTACAAATAGATTAACAAGTATAAATTATTGTAAATCACTCTTAAAGCGGTTGTCAAGTCAATTCCCCCCACCCCCCCAAAAAAAAAAAAACCTGCAAGAGAAAGGCATAATGAGCTAGTATGCATCGCACACTAGCTCATAATGGGATACTTCCCTTGAAACAAAGCTGTTGCAGCTGTCTCGGCACACCGATGTGACCGACATGCCACTTCCTGGTCCGCGGCTCCGGCCAATCACAGCGCAGGCTCCAGCGATGTGATTGGCAGAGCCACGCTGACGTCACTCCTGCGCATGCGCAAGTCACGTGCGGCACGATCACAGTGAAGAAACGGTACGGAGGCTGTTTCTTCACTGCGCATGTGCCGAAATGACGTCGGCATCAGCAGAACACTGCATATCTCTTGAACCGTGCAGGTTTGGGAGATATGCAGGGCACCTACATGTAAGCCTTATTATAGGCTTACCTGTAGGTTAAAGTGGTTGTCACGAGTTGACAACCACTTTAACAACCACTAATTATTATGATTGCAAAAGATGTACATGAAGGATGTATGGGCCTTTTCTTTATATGGTGTAGAATGGGTTTTGAAGCCATGTAGAGGAGGTGATATACATTGCAAGTTATTTCAAAGGGAGATGTGGTGGATTTACACCATACAAACCAGGGCACCCACTGGTCTTAATCATAGGTGGGATGCGGGTCTCTTTTTGAAATAAAATGCATTTTGTCGACAGATTGTTTAATTATATTAACCTGTGTTTGTTATGAGCTATTTACAATCATTTTTATTTGTTAATCTGTTAATTTGCAGGTGGGTATACAGCAAGAACGGCTAAAACAATTGTTGAATTAAAATAACCCATGGTTATGTGATATTTACAATACTTTTTATTTATTAATCTGTTTATTTGCATAGGCCGTTTAGGATATATTAGGGATTATAAATAATATGAATATATCTTTACACTTTATGAATGTGATAAAGTGATCCGTTATTTATTGGATTCATATTCATTTTGTCATATACGTGTGCTAATTGTGTGCTGTTGCTCATTTAATTGATTTTAAATCTTATCCACCTGCTTCTTCTGCTTGGTTCAGGAGTCGGGCTGTCTAATTGTTGGTTCAGTATGTTTTTAGATGTGCTATTAGTAAGGTTGAGTACCTGAAACACGTTAGCTTTCCGTCTGGTATACCCACAATGTAGTCAAGAACGGATTCATATTTGTGGATGGCACCTGGTTGCCAGCTTCGTTTTGCTGCATGGCTCTTTGTTGGAGTGTGGAGACACTTTAGCCAGTGCACGGATTTATCCTACACAGGATAGCTAAACGGTTGAGCAGCTATTTTTTTTTATATTCTAAAATAATAATGTGGGAGTTGTTTTATGTTTGATTAATGCACAGAAGGTACACAAATATCCAAGTGAGAATACACATGGCTCTTGTATATAAACAATATTTTCTAGCCAAGATTTCAGCATTAACAAAGCTCGTATTGTCTCTCCTCACAAAATTAATACATACTGTATACCAATAATTAAAGTCTAATGTTATGTACTGGATAGTATTCAGTGGATCTTTGTTGCTTAGGTATCTGGTGTGGAAATACCCTGGTGTAGAAATTCCCACCTGAAGAAATGGGAGATGTCAACCAGCAGAATTTGATTGCTTTGCTTAGTCTATAGCCAGATGTGTTAGGAAAGGCATTTGGGGATGGAGCTAGAGATTCAAGTAGAGAATGCTCACTGCCAAGACTCCAGAGAGATATCAAATGGGTCCTTACACCCACCAGCATTCATTATTGGTAAAGGTTTTGGGTAAACTCTTGAGCTGGCAATCACTACAGTCATTTTTTTTTAGGCCTTTCAACCTCCTTTCAATCTCAAAAACAATGGAACAAATCAAGGCAGGCTTCAAATACCTTTGTTATACAAACATACATATGGTGGCAGGTTGTCCTGATCTGTTCAGAGGTTTATGTCTTTTTGCTATCAAAAGGTTGAATTTGCTGGAAAAGTGTCCTGTGTATGGTCAGCATCATTTTTTTTTTTTATTCGCAGTAGACACTGATTGTTACACTGTCGCTTTTTTTTTTTTTAAGTTATAACAATTGTAAAACCGTAACAGAATCTTTTTGGGTTGATGGCTTGTGTTCTGTCAGTCTATGGCAAGTTGTGAAACAATCTGGTGGATAGCTTGAAAATGTGTTGTATAGTCAAGAAATTGTTTTCATTGACCATGTTTGTGATTTTATTTATAGAAAGAAAAATGTATCTGAAGGACATTTATTATTATTACATGTGGTATATTCATATATAATATAAAGTTACAGCTTTTAAACTGTTAAAACTGTACATATAATGCAGTGTAAAGCATGTGGATAGATATGTGCATAAGGAGTCTCTTTCTTTTTTTGTGAAATAAACTATTTTTGTTAATATGTTTCCTTGTCTTAGTAAAAATCATATTTTGCATCTTTAAAGTGTTTGTTACATCACATATACTGTATAAATCACTTGCATTCCTTCTGTATTAGGAAGATGTAAAGCACAGTATGTCATTTTCTTAAAATTTATAATGCTAAATACCTTCTTGCACAGCTCCGCTGCATGTTCATGGGACCTCCCGCCACTCTCCTTCCCCGATCTAAAAGCAGCGGGAGGGGCTGAGATTCCTCTCTGATATATGCCAACCAGTAAAGGGAAGTCACAGCAGCGCTGTGCAAGAAGGTATTTAGGATTATAATTTAAACTCACAAACTGTGCTTTATATATTCATAAAACAGAGGGAATGCAAGTGATTTATATACACATTACTTTACAGAAATAGTGACAGGAGGGGAGGAGATTGACTCTCATTACACCGACTACTGAGCTGACAGGCAGAGAGGGAAAGACTGACCACACAGCGCGATGATGGAGGGGTGTAAACTGACCACGGTTTCATGGATAAGTAGCCATGATTACCGTGGTCAGTACACATAGGGGGATACAGGGACAGGCAGGATCAACCAGCTATTTTACAACATAGAAAGGGATAAACTACACTGCACAAGCACTATGCTCTAGAATGGAGGTCGGAAACCTGTTGATTACGGGCTACCTGTAGACCACGGGTAGGTGACAGGTAGATCTGCAAGAGATCTGCGCCGCCGACCCCCACCTTTTACTTCTAGCTGCCGTTTTATTTCTCTGCCCCAGCCTCCTCCGCCACGCCTTCGGTCCTTCTCTCTCCCTCCCCTCCAGCCTCCTCCGCCGCTGTCATCAGTGAACAGCAGGGAGTGAGAGCCAGTACAGCTCAGAACGGAGAGCGGGGGGAGGAACTGGCCAAATCAACTTTTCAAGTTAACCCGCCGGTGATTGGTGGTTTGGTTCTAAGCAACCAATCACCAGCTTGTTAATATTAAAAGTCACTCTGCCAGCTCCCGCCCCCTGTTCACAACTGTCCTGCCTCTCGGTCTCCTGTGTGCACAGGTAGGATGCAATGGAACAATGCTATGGGAGGGAAGGGGGGGAAGGAGGACACTAATGTTTGTGTGTGTCTGGGGGGGGTGATGTGAAGGAGGCAGTGGACACTGCTATGGGCAGCCATAGCGGTGTCCTCTGCGCCCTTTACATCACCCCCAATCCCTTCATTCTGAGCGCAACGCACTCCTGCTCCCTGTATTCTGAGCCTAGCACACTCCTGATCCCTGCATTCTGAGTGTAACGCACTTCTGATCCCGGAATTGTGAGTGTAACGCACTCCTGAACCCTGCACTCTCTTGTAATACTTTTTTTTTTTTTTGCATCCACTGCATTCCTGATCCCTGCATGCTGAGCATAACACACTCCTGATCCCTGCATGCTGAGCATAACACACTCCTGATCCCTGCATTCTGAGCGTAACGCACTCCTAATCCCTGCATTCTGAGCGTAACGCACTCCTGATCCCTGCATTCTGAGCGTAACGCACTCCTGATCCCTGCATTCTGATCGTAACGCACTCCTGATCCCTGCATTCTGAGCGTAACGCACTCCTGATCCCTGCATTCTGAGCGTAACGCACTCCTGATCCCTGCATTCTGAGCGTAACGCACTCCTGATCCCTGCGTTATGAGCGTAACGCACTCCTGATCCCTGCCTTATGAGCGTAATGCACTCCTGATGCCTGCATTTTGAGCACAACGTGCTCCTTAACCCTGCATTTTAAGCGCTACACACTCTTTAACCCTGCATTCTGAGAGTAACACACTCCTGATCCCTGCATTCTGAGCGTAATGCACTCCTGATGCCTGCATTTTGAGCACAACGCACTCCTTAACCCTGCATTCTGAGCACTACACACTCTTTAACCCTGCATTCTGAGAGTAACACACTCCTGATCCCTGCATTCTGAGCATAACGCGCTCCTGATCCCTGCATTCTGAGTGTAACGCACTCCTGATTCCTGCATTCTGAGCACTACACACTCTTTAACCCTGCATTCTGAGAGTAACACACTCCTGATCCCTGCATTCTGAGCGTAACGCACTCCTGATCCCTGCATTCTGAGTGTAACGCACTCCTGATTCCTGCATTCTCAGTGCAGCGCACTCCTGATCCCTGCATCCTCAGCGCAGCGCACTCCTGATCCTTGCATTCTGAGCATAAAGCACTCCTGAACCCTACACTCGTAATATTTTTTTTTTTTTTGTCCACTGAGTTTGTGATCTATATTTGGGGTTAACAATGTATTATTGCCTGCATATAGCTGGCACCATTGATGTGTAAAGTAACTGCATCTATCAGCACCAACTGTTTGCAATCAGTACATTCAGTGTCTGCGTTGTTGTTCAGTATAACATATTTAGCATAATTGGTACAATATGTACCACCAGCTGCAATAAGGGCAGACATCAATAGGGTCTTATTGTACCCCAAGACTGGCCCTAGTTTTATATGTGGCAAGTATGGCTGCTCCCTAAGGGCTCGTTTACACTAACTTCCCCTTATGAAGAGTGATTCAAGGTGTTTTTGCCTTTTTTGCTCATTTGCAAGTGGCAATGTCTGACTCAAAATAGAGAGCAGCAGAAACGGGGGAATCTATTATACGATCCTCCTTTTTCAAATGTTCTGCCTGCAGCATTAAATTCAACTGTGACAGAGAGAGCTTGTTTTGTGACAATTGCACACCTGTCTCTGAGGTAAGTGCAATACCTTCTGGGGTGAATCAGAAGCAGGGACAAGTGAAAATATGTATATATCTATTAGGAAAATTACACACTTCCAACACCAAACACCAGCAAACATAAACAAGCAGGTAAAAGATAATGAAACACAGAAAACCCCAAAATAACACCTAACTATCTATCTAACTAAATACAATGTATAAAACACACATATAAGCAAAACAGGGGACATGAGATCAGGGGAACAGGGATCCCAGTTACTGGGAGCAGAAGGTGAGAGCAGAAGCACGGAGCAGGTTCCAGGGGTCAGGTCACAGGGTCAGGATACAGGATCACGGATACAGGACAAGAACGGATCGGACACAGGCAGGGACAGGCTTGCAGAGAAAATACTGAAGCTGGTTGCAAGGTGGGCTTATATAATCCCAGCAGACCCATCAGGTGCAGCCTAACAACCTGTATGATCAATCTGCTGGGAGACACCCGCTGGTGGCCACCAGAACTACACCATTTGGTTTTCCCCACAACACGGCCACCAGCAGGTGACCCAAGCAAGGACACAGGTCCTAACACAAGCGGTGTCACCTCCGAAGCAGAAGAGGCTATTCAAGCAGCTCAGCAGGGAGCGTACCAATTTTCCCTTCTTAACCGAATTAGGGGGAATTATTTCAGTTGAATGGACCAAGGTGGAGAGGAGGGGCTCATTGGCATCGAAGGTACAGAGGATGTACCCATTCAAAGAGGAAGAGGTGGAACACCTAGAGGCAGCTCCGCTGGTTGATGCAGCCTTAATGAGTCTAGTAAAATACCTGACACTTCCGTTAGATGACGCAATCTCTTTTAAAGACCCCCTAGAGAGGCGGATTGATGCGGACCTCAAACCCATCTATATGATGGCATGCAAACCGGCCTTAGCCTTGGCAGCAATTTCCTTTTTTCCATGGAATCGTGGTCTGACAAGGTAGATGAGTCACTGGCAGAATTTTCCACTGAAGTAGAACAGAACTCGCCCATTCAAGAGTTCAGGATGGCTTCGGCCTTCCTGGGGGAGGCATCTCTGGACATCATCTGCCTGGTGGTTCGGGTTCTGATTGCTTCAATTACGGCCAAGCCTGCTCTGTGGCTCCGTCCATGGTGGGCAAATCCGGCGCCAAAACAGGCTTGGTGCCGGATCCCCTTTGAGGGAAACTCCCTTTTTGATACTAAGTTGAATGATGCCATAATCCGGACCACTGGAGGGAAGTCTGGGTTCCTTCCCCAGGATTGGCGCCAGCAAGGGCAGAAGCGCTCCTCATCAAGGAAGCAGAGCTTCGACTGGGCCAGGGAGGCTTGCAGCTATAAACCCGGATGTAAGTTCAACAGGCCCTGGAGGACCAAGCGAGCAACTTCACAGAAGACTGCAAAGGGAAGTTCCTCAGGGGGCCAATTCCTTTTGATATTGGGCCCACCCAGACATACCCGGTGGGGGCTCATTTACACCACTTTTGGTGTGTCTGGGCGGCCTCGACCAGGGACGTTTGGACACTCAAAACAGTGTCTGCAGGTCACACGTGGGTCTTCTCCAAAATGCCCAGATGAAGATTTATTGCCACGGCCATTCCATCCTCAAAAGAAAAAAAGAGATTCTGTCAAGTTACATAAAGTCCCTTCTGGAGCAGGAAGCAGTTAGGCCCATACGAGAGACCGAATGGGGCAAAGGGATTTATTCTCCTTTATTGCTTGTCCAGAAGAAGAATGGTTCATGGAGACCGGTGATCGATCTGACGCACCTCAAACGCTTTATAAAGAAGGAGAGATTTAGAATGGAGTCACTGCATACCATACAACAGTCTGTACAGCCAGGGGATTGGATGGCGTCAATTGACCTCAAGGATGCATACTTCCACATCCCAATAGCGACAGACTTCCAGCGCTACCTCTGCTTCGCAGTAGTCCAATTGCATTGTCAATTTACTTACCTCCCATTTGGCCTGACAACATCTCCTCGAGTCTTTTCCAAGATTCTGCTGGCGGAGGTAGCTCTGCTGAGGGTCAGGGATGTTTGTCTGTTCCATTATTTGGATGACCTCCTCCTGCTGTCTCAAGACAAGCTCCAGCTGTCAGAGCATCGAGACCTAGTCATCTCCACTCTAACGGAGTTTGGATGGCTTCTGAATTTGGAAAAAAATCATCTGATACCATCACAGTCCATAGTCTTTCTGGGAGCCCTTTTCAACACAGAAGCACGCACGATGTCATTGCCAGAAGAGAAGATCACAATGATTCGGGACTAAGTAGATCAAGCTCTCTCTTCTCTGTGGCTCTCAGCTCTCCAGTGCATGAAGGTGATAGGCACGCTGATGGCTTTCATCCCCATGGTGGGCTGCGTTCAAGGCCTTACAAGCATTCCATCCCCTGACAATGAACGCATCAGTGATGATTCAGATGGAAAATACAGCCACAGTGGCGTATATAAAAAGGCAAGGGGGGGCCCGCAGCGGTTCCCTGCTATGGGAGGAGGAGCCAATAATAGAGTAGGCTCAGAAGAACCTCAACAATATATTGGCAGTGTACATTCCGGGGTGCCAGAACTCGCAAGCGGACTTTCTGTCCAGGATAAACCTGGACAACTAATGGTCCCTGCACAAAGAGGTCTTCGACCGGATACTGACCCTGGGAATCGTCTCCGCCTGCAACCACAAGCTGGACAGATACTATGTGAGGTTCCAAGACCCTCAAGCATGGGGAATAGATGCTCTTTCAGCCCTGTGGAGATTTCGCCGGGCATACACCTTCCCTCCAATACTGCTAGTTTTTCAGTTCCTATGGCGGCTCAGGTCAGAAGCAGTGGAAATTATCACAGTAATTCCATTCTGGCCGAACAAGCCTTGGTTCCCACTACTAATGCTCCTCAGTTTCAGGGGCCCAGTTCCCCTTCCTTCCAGACCGGATCTTCTGGCTCAAGGAGCGAATCTACACCCCTGCCCTGCGTTTCTGCACCTCAGGGCCTGGTCCTTGAGAGGGGAGGTCCTGGGCTGTCCGCAAGAGGTGATTCCAACTCTTCTAAGTGCAAGAAGAGGAAGCACCAATAGAGTTTGTGAGTGCATCTGGTCGAAATTCTCACATTATTTGAGTTCTAGAGCTGCCTCCGTGAGCACTCCAAGTGCTTCAGACATCTTAGGCTTCCTACAGTCTGGCCTTGACCTGGGGCTTTTGGTCAGCTCCCTACGAGTCCAGGTCTCGGCCATATCGGCCTTCCCTGGTAGTTCCTGGGCCAATGATCAACTGATTTGCCAATTCTTCAAGAGAGCAATCAGGCTTAGGCCTCAGAGGAAGTCGAGGTTTCCTAAGTGGGATCTTCCACTGGTTCTGGATTTTCTGTCACAACTTGGATCTTCTTCATCAAAGCCACTGTCAGTCAGAGACTTAACGTTGAAGACAGATTTTCTAGTGGCAATGACCCCGGCAAAACGTGTGTCTGAAATCAGAGACTTTCTGGGAGCTAGGCCCATGGTAACTACAGTTTTCCACGAGAAACCGGAAATTGTCCTTCCTATCTACAAGACAGCAGACAACGAGGAGGCCCAACCTCTGGATGTGGATCATACAATAAAATAATATCTAGAGGCTACAGCTCCTTTTCACGAGTCAGAGCACCTCTTTATTCTACTACAAGGAAAAAATCATTGGATGCGGACATCCACCAGATCAATATTGTCCTGGATTGTTCAGACCATCCAATGGGCATACAGGGCAAAACTCCCCTGGAGGCAACGATGGCCCACTCTACCAGAGGTATCTCGACTTAGTGGGCACCTTCACGCCATGTGGCACCGGGCGTGATTTGCAGAGTGGCTTCCTGGTCGTCCATAGACACATTCATGTCTCACTATTGTGTTGAGCCGAAGGCCCTTTCTTCAGTTAACTTTGGCTCTTGTGTTCTGTCAGTAGACAGTAATAATAAAATCTTTTCTTTATTCAACATCTCCCACCCGTGTGTGTAGCGAGTGTGAGAGCAGGCAGGTAAAATCACCTGTGTGCGTTAAAGATGAAAACCAGAGAGAGAGAGTATTACAGAGATTCTATTGGCCTGGGGTCATGAAAGAAATAGAAAATTATTGTTCCCCCTGCCCTGTGTGTCAGAAGTCGGCACCTTTGTCGCATTTCTGTAACCCACTGGTACCTCTACCCATCATTGAGGTTCCCTTTGAGAGGATCGCAATGAATTTGGTAGGCCCGATACTGAAGTCCGCTAGGGGGCATCAGTATATTTTGGTCATATTGGACTATGCCACCCACTATCCCAAAGTGATCCCTCTTAAAAATACCTCTGCCAAGATGATAGCCAAAGAGCTATTTCTTGTCTTCAGCTGTGTGGGTATTTGCAAGGAATTACTTACGGACCAGGGTACACCATTTATGTCCAGAGTAATGAAAGAGTTGTGCAAGTTGTTCAAAGTGACACAATTGCGTACGTCCGTGTATCACCCTCAAACAGATGGGTTGGTTGAAAGGTTCAACAAAACCCTAAAACAAATGTTAAAAAAGGTGGTGGCTAGAGATGGAAAGGATTGGGACTGTTTAATACCCTACTTGATGTTTGCTATTCGGGAAGTACCACAATCCTCTATCAGGTTCTCGCCCTTCGAGTTACTCTATGGGAGACACCCAAGAGGGCTGTTGGATATCGCCAAGGAAAGTGAGAGCTCTCCCCACCGGAGTGTGATTAAGCATGTTGCCCTGATGCAAGATAGAATTGCACAGGTAATGCCAATCGTCAAAGAACACTTGGCCCAAGCTCCAAAAGCCATACTTTTTCCCCAGGGGATAGGGTGTTGGTACTCATTCCTAAGGTCGAAAGCAAATTCCTGGCCAATAGGCAGGGCCCATACGAGATAATTGAAAAAGTGAGTGAGGTGAACTACAGGGTCAGACAACCAGGACGGCGAAAGCCAGAACAGATATACCACATTAATCTGTTGAAAGCCTGGAGGGATAGGGAATCCCTAGTCGCAGAAACCTTGGTATCACCAACTCAGTCTGATTGCTTAATTCCTGAGGATGGAGTAGCAGTCACCCTATTGAAACCACAAAAACAGGAGGTGAAAGAGTTTGTGCTCCGCAACAGAGAGGTGTTCTCTGAGCTGCCGGGACAAACATCTGGGGTAGAGTATGACATTATCACCCCGCCAGGTGAAAGAGTGAAACTAAAACCTTATCGAACACCGAAGGCCCGATGGGAGGCAATATGTGGGGAAGTTCAATGAATGCTTGAATTAGGTGTGATAGAAGAATCCCAGAGTGACTGGTCCAGCCTGATCGTTTTAGTGCCCAAATCCGATGGGAGCTGGTGATTTTGTAACGATTTTCGGCAGTTGAATAAAGTTACAAAATTTGACACCTACCCCATGCCACGTATAGATGAACTGATTGATCGGCTGGGAACAGCCCGATATATGATGACCCTTGATCTCACCAAGGGGTATTGCCAAATTCCCCTAGCTGAGTCAGCAAAGGAGAAAAGGGCATTTGTAACACCAGAAGGGGCATTCCAATATAGAACAATGACGTTTGGGTTACAAAATGCACCAGTAACATTACAGCGGAAAATGGACAAGATTCTGAGGCCCCATCAGAAGTATGCTGCAGCCTACTTGGACGATGTGATTATCCACAGTACGGATTGGGCCTCACATCTGCCAAAAAAGCAAGCTGTGTTAGACTCCATAAGGGAAGCTGGGTTCACGGCCAATCCAAAAAAGTGTACCATTGGACAGGAAGAGGTCAAATATCTGGGGTACACTATTGGGAGGGGAGTAATAAAACGCCCAGAAAGTACTAACTGCACTGGTGGAATGAGCCGTGACTGGAAACGGGGGAACCTTGCCCCGAATCTCATATGCATGTGTCACGGTCTTCCTGATCCAACGAGAAATGGTAGCTGACGAGGCCGCCATGCCTTTGCGCGACCCTTCCGTCAGCACAAATAAAGAATCAGACTTCCAAAAAGAAGCTGTAAAAAACAAATACACCCGCAAAGCCCTCACCACATCCAAAGAATGCAGCTCAACGTCTTTGCAGTGACTTGCAGGATAATGCTGCCAACTCAGACACCCTCCTAGCGGATGTGCCAGCCACCAGAAAAGCCACTTTCTGCGACAACAGTCACAAGGGAATGTCCCTAATCTTTTCATATGGTGGTTTCTGCAGCACAGAAAGCACTAGATTCAAATCCCACGGTGCCAAAGGCGATCGTATCCGAGGAGCCACACAACGTACCCCCTGTACAAATGTACGGATCAATGAATGAGACGCCAAGGGCCGTTGAAAAAGAACCGCCAGGGCCGAAATCTGACCCTTAAGCATACTTAACGCCAGGTTCTTGTCCAGTCCTTGCTGCAAAAAAGTCAGTACTCTGGACACCATATAAGAGCGGGGGTTCCAACCCCCTGCCTCGCACCAGGCAATATAGGCCTTCCAGGTCCTATGATAAATCTTACGTGAGGTACTTTTACGTGCTTCAATCATAGTAGGGATCACGGAGTCCAAGACACCCCTATCCCTCACACCTGGGACTCAATAGCCAAGCCGTCAAAGCCAGCGAGGGTAAAGCAGGGTGCAAGATGGGCCCCTGAGATAGTAGGTCTTCGCGAAGTGGAAGACGCCACGGAACATCTGTCACCATCTGTACTACGTCGGCGTTCCAAGGAACGCAATCCGGAGCTACCAGGATTGTCGGGATTCCCTCTGCTTCTCTCCTGCGCAAAACCTGCGGTAGAAGCTTTAGAGGAGGAAAGATGTACAGTAGCCGATAACGACCCCAGGGCGCTACCAGTGCGTCAGAGGCGACCGCCAACGGATCTTTTGTTCTGCACACAAAGGTCTGTACCTTGTGATTGAATCTGGAGGCCATGAGGTCCACCTCTGGTGTGCCTCACTTGAAGCAAATCTGGTGGAACACTTCTGGATGTAGGGACCATTCCCCTTAATCCAGAGTCCGGCAGCTGAAAAAGTCCGCCTGACAATTTTCCACGCCTGGGATGTAGATTGCAGAGAGAGCTGGCATGTGAAGTTCTGCCCACCCAAGGATCAGAGCCGCCTCCATGGCTGCTGCTGAGCTTCTTGTTCCACCCTGATGGTTCACATATGCCACAGCCGTGGCATTGTCCGACTGAACCCGGACAGGGAGGCCTTGCAGCCTTTCTGACCAACGGGACAGACAAAGTCTGATCGCTCTCAGTTCCAGTACATTTATTGGAAGACAAGCTTCCTGCACTGAACAATGACCCTGGGCAGAGAACTGACCCAGGACCCCTCCCCAGCCCGATAGGCTGGCATCCGTCGTTACTATCGACCAATTGAGGGGGAGAAAACAACATTTTCCCAACCTTAGGGCCGGAGCCCGAATCCACCAAATCAAGGATCCTCGGGACTGATGATCCAACCTGATCAGTCTATCTAGGGATAGGGGAGATTTGTCCCATTGCGACAAAATCGCCTTCTGCAAGAGCCGAGTGTGACTCTGGGCGTAAGGTATCGCTTCGAAGGTCGACAACATGAGCCCCAACATTCGCATACAGAACCATAAGGAGGACCACTGGCGTGATAACAGGATTCGCACTGCTGCCTGAAGTGTCAGGAGCTTGTTTGGTGGTAAAAACACCCTTGCCTGCTCCGTGTCCAGAATCAGACCCAGGTATTCCAGCCGGCAGGATGGAGTCAACAATGACTTCTGCAGGTTGATTAGCCAACCGAACTCCTCTAACGTGGACACCGTAATTGTCACGTTCTCCTCCAGAGCCGCAGCAGACTCTGCTCTGCGGAGTAAATCTTCGAGTTATGCTACTACCGCAATACCTCTCTGTCTCAACAGCGCCAGCATCGGGGACCACCACCTTGGTGAACACTCGGGGAGATGAAGCCAACCCGAAGGGAAGTGCCACAAACTGATAATGCAGGTCCCCCACTGCGAAGCGTAGAAAACGCTGGTGACTGTGACAAACTGGAACATGGAGATACGCATCCCAGGGACGCCATGAATTCCCCTTGGTGCAGGGCGGCCACGACCGAGCGGATGGACTCCATCCTCAATCTCTTCATCTTTACGAAGCGGTTTAATGCCATTAGGTCCAGAACTAGCCAACCACAAAGAGGTTTGAGTAAAACCCGTGAAATCTTTCCACCATGGGTACTGGTACAATCACCCCCTGTTCGACAAGCGCCCGAACGGCGCTTAGAAGCGCCTCCCGATGCCCCTGAGGGAGTCTCAAGTTTGAAGGGAAGAACCTTTCTAGGGGCAGAGAGATGAATTCTATCCTGTACCCGGAGGACACCACCTCCAGTACCCACAGATCGGTGATGCAGGCAGTCCATCTGTCTGCGAACCCCAGCAACCGGCCCCCCACCCGTGAATCGGGTGGGGGCAACCCATCATGCGGAGGTTGATTTATCCTTCGCTTTTTCGGACTTATGCTACCAGGGCTTTTTACTGTGCCCAGCGGAAGCCTTACCGGACTTGAAGCCCTTACCCGCTGAGCCGGGTGCCCGAAAAAACTTCTTCTGACCTGAAGAAACAGGGCCCTGCCTACGGCAAAAATCCCGCCGCTTCGGCTCTGGAAGGAAAGTACTCTTCCCTCCCGTGACATTCTTAATGATTTCATCCAACTGTGGGCCAGACGCCCTCCCTGAAAGGGAAGATCTGCAAGAGCTTTCTTTGAAGCCTGGTCGCCCGACCAAGAGCGGAGCCACAGCACCCGTCTGATAACAATTGCAAAAACAGACATTTTTGACAATATGGGAAGAAGGTCCAAAGAAGCATGGCATATGTAGCGGAGACCCTCTTCCAAATGTTGTGCCCGCTGCACCTCAGCCTGTGCACACTCACAAGTTAAACCAGTGTGCAGTGTGGCAGCGTGCTCGTGAAGCGATTGTGCCGCCATCGCAGCCGCTAGCGCCGGCCACATGGCTGACTCAGCCAACAAGAACAGTGCCTTAGACACTGCCTCCGTGCGGCGATCGGCCGCCTCCTTAACCACTTGCCGACCGCCGATCGGCATCTGACGGCGGCAAAGTGGCTCGTTCCCGCAAAACGCCGTCATACGACGGCGGCTGCGGGAGCGAGTTTAGTGAGCGCGCGCGCGCCGCCGGAGGCGCGCTCACTGTGTTCGGGGAGGGCCAGGGAGCGGGTGCGGCGGCTTCGATTGCCGCCGGCTACCCGCGATGGCCCCCCCGGAGCGAAGGAGCGGAGGTCCGTGTATGTAAACACGTACCTCCGCTCTGTGTGAGGGAGAAGGGCTGTGATCACTGTACGTGAAGGCTGTGACCACTTCCCTTCCCCAGCTAGGCAAGCCCCCATACAGTTAGAACACGCCCAGGGAACATAGTTAACCCTTAGAGCGCCCCCTGCAGGTTAACCCCTTCACTGCCAATGGCATTTACACAGTAATCAGTGCATTTTTATAGCACTGATCGCTGTATAAATGCCAATGGTCCCAAAAAAGTGTCAAAATGGTCCGACATGTCCGCTGAAATATCGCAGTACCGCTAAAAATCGCAGATCGCCGCCAATACTAGTAAAAAATAAAAAATAAATAAAAACCCCAAAAATGAATTCTCATCATCCGTAAACGCGACCACTTTTGCGCAAACCAATCAATAAACGCCGATTGCGATTTTTTTTATCACAAATATGAGGAAGAATATAAATCGGCCAAAAACGGTGAAAAAAATTTATTTTTTATATTTTTTTTTTGGATTTGTATTTTAGGAAAAAGTAAGAAATTTGGGTTTTTTTGCAAAATTGTTGCTCTTCTTTTGTTTATAGCGGCGATCAGAAATGACGCAGCGGTGATCAAATACCACCAAAAGAAAGCTCTATTTGTGGGAAAAAAAGGACGCAAATTTCGTTTTGGTACAACGTCGCACGACCGCGCAATTGTCAGTTAAATCGACGCAGCGCCGAATTGCAAAAAGGGCTCCGGTCCTAAAGCTGGAAATCCTTCCGGGGCTGAAGTGGTTAAAAGACGGAGACCCCTCCAAGGGAATGGTCGTTGCCTTATTCAGACGGGCTACTGGGGGGTCCACCGTTGGGGAAGCCCATCTCTTAGTAAAGCTATCCTCAAAGGGGTAGCAAACAGCAAAGCTTTTAGGAAAAGCAAAGGAATTTGGTGGCCACAGCCATTCCTTGAACACTGCCTGTTCAAACACCTGATCATAAGGGTAAGCCCTAGGGGACCTAGGGGGTTTAAGTGATCCACAAATATATGTGGACTCATGCGACTCCCCTGCTTGGCCAAGCCAGATGGAGTCGCGGATATCAGTGATCAGAGCGGCCACTATTGCTTTATCACGCTAAAAAGGAGCCTCCTGATCACCTTCGCCTTCTGAGGGCAGTTCACCCTCCACAGGTGTGAACACTGAGGTGCTTTCTGGATCCGAATCCTCCCCTGAGGAATGAGGGGGGGTGGGAGTTTTTTGGGGCCCCCCGAAACCGGGTCTCCCGTCTGGGGAAAGAATTCCCCAAATACCGCCCTCAGCTGTTCCAAGGACACCAAGGTTCCTGCGCTGGATTGTTGATCTGCAGGTACCCCTGCCATAGCCTTGCCAGCCTCTGACATCCCAGCCTTCCGGCACCCCACTGTGTGACCACCACCTCTACCCCACCAATCAGCCAGGGAGACCCGGGAGGATTGCACCCACCGCTACCAACACCCAGGGAGAGCCAGCTATACGTGCTGTTTTAAATGCCTCAGCACTGTGACCGGAATGAGCAATGCCCAAAAATCCACTGCACTTCAAGAGCCTGCACCACTGAGTGTCAGCCACGTTGTCCAAGTTAAACCGGAAGTACTAATTCCGTTTATATCACTTCCTGTAATACCAAAAACGACCACTGGGGGCCACCAGAGGACAGGCTGAAAACCACATGTGGTTACCAAACAATGGAAGCTGCCATTAACACAAGCAGAGCTTATAGCAAAATGGTGTGGTCGGCAGACGAACAAACGGTGATCCACACCGAATGGCGGCGAACCGCTTAATGCATTGCTCCGAACGGTCAGTGCAAGGTGCGGTACTGCGGGGGGGGAGGGAGATAATCCTCAAAGGGGTACCACCCAGTGTGTCCCCACTAACGGACCCCCACCGGCCGGCTACCACAGAAGCTGCCCAGGTGCCCACTCTCCGCGCCCCTAGGATGGAAGAGGGGTCCACTCACCAATCCGACGGGCACAGCGGGTAGCCACCCGGACCAGACTTACCTCCCCATAGAGAGGCATGCTGCTGGCCAGGCCCCTGGACAGGAACAAAACCAATCACTGGGCTCTAGTGGGTTTTAGCCACTGTCCGCCCGCATGGAACTGGCGCTATGCGGCGGGCCCCCGCTAAGGGTAGCTCGCATAGTGTTGGCTGGACTGGGGAAAGTTTTCGGATTCTAGATATCCTCTATACCACCAGCCAGCTTCTTGATAGCAGTCTTCATCAGAAAAAAATCCTCAGGAGACCGCAGATCCCATAGGGAACCAGGTCTACTCCTTGCACTAGGCAATTTAAAACTGATGTGCTATGCAGAGCAGGGGGATTATATGCTAAGGTGAGGACGGCCCCCTGGGAGGGGCCAACCTATGCTTTTGTTTTATTTTTGCCTAGTCTACTCCTAGTAATATGAGCATAACCCCACGTGTCATAAGAAGGCTGCATCTGTCAGTGAACGGAAGAGTAATTGGCACTGTGCAAAAATTCAACAGACCACTGGAAAATTGGCACTGTGCCAAAAATTCAGCAGACCATTAAATAATTGGCACTGTGACAAAAATTCAGCAGACCATTGAAAAATTGGCACTGTGCCAAAAATTCAGCAGACTATTTAAAAAAAATATTTGTTTAAAAAAAAAAATTCTTTGAAAAAAATTAATTCAGTATTCAGTTGCTCCGTTCTCATCCTATATCCCCTAAAGGAGAGCGAGACTCTGTCCATCTCCGCTCTGCATAATGAGTGGAGAAAGACCTGTTATCTGCCTGCTCAACGAGGATAAAACAAAAAATCTAAAGAAAAAAATTTTTTTTTGATATAAAAAAATATATTGGCATTGTGTAAAAATTCATCAGACCACTGAAAAGTTGGCACTGTGACAAAAATTCAACAGACCACTGGAAATTTGGCACTGTGCCAAAAATTCAGCAGACTATTAAAACATATTTTTCTTGATTTGAAAAAAAAGTGTTACCACTTCACCCCCGGAAAGGATTTCCCATGTTTAGATCAGAGCACATTTTGCGATTTGGCACTGCGTCGCTTTAACTGACAATTGCACGGTCGTGTCCCGTTATATACAAACTAAATTTCCGTCCTTTTTTCCCACAAAAGAGTGGTATTTGATCACCTCTGCATCATTTCTGATCACCGCTATAAACAAAAAACCGACAATTTTGCAAAAAAAAAAAAAAAAAACATTTCTTTTTGCTAAAATACAAATCCAAAAAAAATATATAAAAAAAACTAAATGTATTCATCGGTTTTGGCCAATTTATATTCATCCTCATATTTTTGGTAAGAAAAAAAAAAATCGCAATCAGCGTTTATTGTTTCTTTTGGGCAAAAGTTGCCGCGCTTAACAACCATGAGAATTCATTTCTGCCGTTTTTACAATATTTTTATTTTTTTTACTGGTAATGGTGGCGATCCGGGATTTTTATTGGGACTTTGATATTGGGGCGGACATGTCGGGACATTTTTGACACTTTTTTGGGACCAATGACATTTATACAGCGATCAGAAATTTAAATATCCACTGATTACTGTATAAACGTAATTGGCAGTGAAGGGGGTTAACTTGCAGGGGGCGATCTAGGGGTTAACTTGGTCATGAACATCTTGCAAGAGTTCAGATGGTTACTAAACACAGACAAGAGTTATCTACAACCATCTCAGTCTCTCATTTTCCTAGGAGCACTCTTCAACATGAAGATAGGTACCATCTCTCTGCCCGAGGAGAAAATTGGGGTGATCCAGGACCAAGTCCATCGAGCCCTCTCATCACCATGGCTCTAAGCCTTGCCGACCGCGCTATGGTCGAAAGACGTCCACAGCGCAGTCGGCTTATTCTGGGAGGGTGTCCATGGACGTCCTCCCAGAATCAGGCACGCACCTGGCAATGTCCATGATCGTCGGGTCTCCCAGACCCGGCGTGTCACGGATCGGGGTAAAGGGCCAATGACAGCGGCCCTTTAACACGTGATCACTCCGTCCAATGGACGGAGTGATCACTTGTAAACAAACCGGAGCATGTCCGGTTTGGCCCCTCCCCTCTGCTCCCACCAATCGCATGGTGTGTGAGGGGAGGAGGGAGCAGGTGCAGCAGTGCTGTGGGCTAATTTATCCCTGGCTCATACATGCATCCCTGGCTCATCCATGCATCCCCGGCTCATCCATCCATCCATGGCTCACTCACCCATCCCTGGCTCACCCATCCATGGCTCACAGTATAAATTGTGGCCAACATTTATGAAGATAAATTACTAATTTGCTAAATTTTATAACAAAAACGAAGAAAAATACGTTTTTTTTTTTCAAAATTTTCGGTCTTTTTTCATTTATAGCGCAAAAAATAAAAAACCCAGCAGTGATTAAATACCACCAAAAGAAAGCTCTATTTGTGTGAAAAAAAGGGAATAAATTTCATATGGGTACAGTCAGTGGTATATTTAGGTTTTGTGCTGCCCTAGGCCTGACTGAACTCGTGCACCCCCTAATTTAAATATGACCCACCCCTTCCTTTCAATGGCATGCCCCTTCCCATTTAAGACCCACCCTGTCATCTGTAAACCACACCCCTTCCTCTTTAGGCTCCACCTTTTTCCTTTTAGAGCTCCACCTCTTCCTATCTGTGCATTAAAAGTGAGTACCAAGTGCAGCCTCATCAGTGCCCATCAATGCAGCCCCATCAGCGCAGCTTCACCAGTGCTCATCAATGCAGCACCACCAGTGCCCATCAGCGCAGCCTCCTCAGTACCCATCAATGCAGCCTCATCAGTGCCCATCAATGCAGCATTACCAGTGCCCAACAGTGCAGCCTCATCAGTGTCCATCAATGCAGCCTGACCAGTGCCCAATAAGGGTCTCCAACTGCATTTTAATCATACCTGTTCTGCACACCTTAACATACACACAGAAAAAGTGTGTCTGTGTGTGCATCAGGGGGTGGAGTATGCATGCAGCTGATGGGGCAGGCACAACAGATTGGATAGATCATAAGGAGGCTGGACAAAATCATTGACCTTTTTAGCAAACTGTGCTGCTAAGGGTCCTTTCACACGAGCAGACAGGCTCTGCTGCTCAGCAGGGATCAATTAGTTGATCCCCGCTGAGCTGGCGGATGGCAGGACTGTCTCTTCACTCCGTGCTGAAACGGATCTGTCAGAGCTCCGCTCTCCTCTATGGGAGATCGGATGAACACAGACCGTCTGTCCGTGTTCATCCGATCCGATCTGCCAGACAGATGGAAAATAAGGTTTCCATCTGTTTGTATTTGGTGGATCAGAACGGATTGGATCTCAGCGGACATGTCACCGCTGACATCCGTCGCTCCATAGAGGACAATGGAGCATCCATTCAGGTCCGCCTGAAAAACTGACAGATGGACCTGAACAATCTGCTCGTGTGAAAGGACCCTAATAGAGACACATGTAGTTAAAAAGACACCAAAAAATAAAAAATAAATAAATATGTGTCAGTCTTAAAGTGGAGTGGAAGTGGAAACTTCTGCTTTAAGAACTCCTGACCCCATTACATGCCACATTAGGCATGTAATTTTTTTTTGGGGGGGGGGAGCGGTGCCGAGCGGAAGTTTCCACCCCCCTCCCTCCCTGCAATCTTCTGGGACATGTCACAGGTCCCAGAAGATTGCCCGGGCATACAGAACGCACAGTGTGACTTGCGCATGCGCAGTGTGCACCCGGCTGTAAAGCCATAAGCTGTTAGAGCTGGGTGCCTATACTAGTGATGCTAGGGAGGGGAGGGGGAGAGGAGCGAGGCTTCAGGCGGCCGCATCTCTGGAGCGAGGGACAGGTGAGTGTCCGATTATTAACCACTTCAATACCAGGCACTTAGAACACTTCCCGTCCAGACCAATTTTCAGCTTTCAGTGCTGTTGCGATTTGAATGAAAATTGCGCGGTCGTGCGACGTTCTACCCAAACAAAATTTTTATCATTTTGTTCCCACAAATAGAGGTTTCTTTTGGTGGTATTTGATTACCTCTGTGGTTTTTATTTTATGTGCTATAAATAGAAAAAGACCGAAAATTTTTGAAAAAAAAAAGGTTTTCTTTGTTTCTGTCACAAAACTTGGTATAAGTAAATTTTCTCCTTTACTGACGGGCACTGATGTGGCTACACTGATGAGGCTAGACTGACAGGCACTGATGAGGCAGTACAGATTGGCACTGATGAGGTGGCACTGATAAGTTTGCACTGATGATGGTGCACATATATGCAGCACTGATGGGCGCTGATAGGCGGCACTGATTAGCAACACTGACGGGCACTGATGGACATTCATAGACGGCACTGATAGGTAGCACTGGTGCATATAGCACTGTTAGGGATTAGAGGTCGACCGATATGGGTTTTTCTCTGGCCGATGCTGATGCCGATATTTAAAAATCAGGGCGGCCGATGGCCGATATATGATGCCGATTTTTTGGGCCGATATGTTTGGCCGATTTTTTTTTTCCCTTTATCTCATAAAATCTAAGTTAATTGTGTTTATTCTTTTATGTATATAGTTCACTTAAGAGCCCTTGAAATAAAGCCATATACCAGTGCCATGAAATACAACCATATACTAGTGCCATGATGTACAGCCATATACCAGTGCCATGATATACAGGCATATACCAGTGCCATGATATACAGCCATATACCAGTGTCATGACATACAGCCATATACCAGTGCCATGATATACAGCCATATACCAGTGCCATGAAATACAGCCATATACCAGTGCCATGGCATACAGCCATATACCAGTGCCATGACATACAGCCATATACCAGTGCCATGACATACAGCCATATACCAGTGCCATGACATACAGCCATATACCAGTGCCATGATATACAGCCATATACCAGTGCCATTAAATACAGCCATATACCAGTGCTATGATATACAGCAATATACCAGGGCCATGATATACAGCCATATAGCAGTGCCTTGATATACAGCAATATACCAGTGCCATGATATACAGCCATATACCAGTGCCATGATATACAGTCATATACCAGTGCCATGATATACAGCCATATACCAGTGCCATGATATACAGTCATATACCAGGGCCATGATATACAGCCATATACCAGTGCCCATAAACATTCATCCACACATGCATACAATGGGGGGATGGGGGGGCGTAATAATTGGCGGTAAATGAAAGCTCAGCCAAAGTCCAATAGACACTACAATGGCAAATTAAGCAGCTGAAAATATGAAATAACAAATCCTATGTTGTCCATAAACGGAAATGAGATGATATACAGTATATGACAATAGTAGCAGCTGAATGGAGTGCTGGATGAGCTATACTGATCAGCCAAATATCCCATGTAAACCAGGCAGTAGAAGGAATGTGTACAAACACACTGACCACCAGGAGATACAGGAGGGGAGAGAGGGAGGCAGCAGATGGATAACTGCGTGTTGCGGGATATGGGTGTACAAGCACAAGTGCAATTGTTAGGTTATGGGGCCAGGAATATTGTTCCATGAGCGATCTCAACCAAAGTGCCGACTGTGCAGGTATCTGTGGAAGACACTCTATCCCCGATAGCTTTGAGGCTGATATAACTCCGTGGCTTCTAGGGATCCAGGTGGCTGCAGTTGGCCGTGTTAAGGGCAATGATTGGCACCGACTCCCATCTCCGCTTCCCTGATATGCAGTGCACTGCCGAGCGGTAATTCAAATCCCCCCGCTGAATGAACAAGACACCGAGTCACATGACGTGAAGACAGAGCAGCCCGAGCGGTCGCAGTACTCCATTTGGCCACTGGGGCTGCTCTACCTTCTCACTGTCTAAGTGAAACAACAGCGCTTCTGGGTGTCCGGGAGCCCGCAGTATAATGCGGGCTCCCGGCGCAGACGGGGACGCGGATATTGGCCTAATTTACATTACAATCGGCCGATGCCGATTAATTTTAAAAAAGGCAAATATCGGCCCGATATATCGGTCGACCTCTATTAGGGATGGCACTGGTAGGCATCATATATGGGCACAGTGCTATCCTTACAGTGCACTGTATTGCCCTTACCTGGTGGTCTAGTGGGGGCTCCCTGGTGGTCCTGGGCGGCATCCATGTTGTCTCCCTGGTGGTCCTGGGCAGCCTCCTCATGCTGTTCTGGGGGGCTCCCTAGTGGTCCTGGTCGGCTCCCTGGTGGTCCAGTGGGGTGATCCTGAGGGGGGCTGCACTGATAAATGTTCAGCGCAGCCCCCCCCCCGTCAGGAGAGCAGCAGACCTCTGCAGAGGAAAAGCCGATAATGGCTCTTCCTATTTACACAGTGATCAGCCGTGATTGGTCACGGCTGATCACATAGTAAAAGCCTTTTACCTTGGTCGGTAATGCAGTGGGTCAGACTGACCCACGGCACCACCGATCGTCAATAGACGTCCAGTCAGGGTCATTTGTCAATAGGCCGGGCAGGAAGTGGTTAAAAGTCAGCAGCTACACTTTTTGTAGCAGCTGACTTTTACATGGGTGGAACTCCACTTTAAATGTAATCAGCAGGATGGACAATAAAATGAAGGTCTATAATGAGAAATGACACTTTCTTCATATTTCAGAAGGCAGCATTAGCCATACAGGTAGCTATGAAAGGCAGGGAAGAGAAGCACAAACCTCTCCTAGCACCAAGGACACAGAGGGTTAATTGCCAGAGATTGCCTCCCCCCCCACCCCCAAAGTGCAGCCCTAGGCCTGGGCCTTGTCGGCCTAGGCCATAACACAGCACTGGGTACAGTGTAGTATGCCTGAGTAATTGTCATTCAAAATGTGAGAGCGCTGAAAGCTAAAAAATTGGTCTGGTTAGGAAGGGGGTTTAAGTGCCCAATTTGCTCAATTTGAAAAAAACATTTTTTGTTCAGTTTCAGTATTCAGGTGCTCCGTTCTCATCCTATATCCCCTTAAAGGAGATCAGGACTCTGTCCATCTCCGCTCTGCATAGTGAGCGGAGAAAAACCTGTCATCCGCCTGCTCAGAGGATCAAAAAAAAAAAAAAAATCAAGTTTAACCACTTCAGGACCGAGCCTCTTTGAGATTCGATGTTACAAGTTAAAATCATTTTTTTTTGCTATTAAATTACTTAGAGTCCCCAAACATTATATATATTTTCTTCTAACACCCTAAAGAATAAAATGGTGGTCGTTGCAATACTTCATGTCACATCGCATTTGCACAGAGGTCTTACAAGCGCCTTTTTTAAAAAAAAAAAAAAATGTTTTGATTTAAAAATAAGACAACAGTAAACTTAGCCCAATTTTTTCCATATTGTGAAAGATAATGTTTTGCCAAGTAAATTGATACCCAATATGTCATGCTTCAAAATTGTGCCCTCAAACTTTGGCACTTAAAAATCTCCATTGTGAGGTTTAAAAATTTCTACAGGTTACCAGTTTTGAGTTACAGAGGAGGTCTAGTGCTAGAATTATTGCTCTTGCACTAATGATCGCGGGCCAAAAATACCTCAGATATCATATTTACACTTAAATTCAATAAAGAAAATAAATTAAATGTCATTTGAGAAAAAAAAAATTCTCCTTTAAGAGCCCTTCAGTGCTATGGAGCCGAGTGGGCGACATCTTCCGCTCACTCGGCATCCAGGCATTGTGACGAGCGGACACGATCGTCTCCGCTGCTACCGGTGGGTCCGGTAAGTGGCGGAGACAACGGAAAAGTGATGGGGGTGCACGTCTCCCGCCCCCGATAAAAGTGATCTTGCGGCAAATCCGCCACAGGGACCACTTTTATCTGAAAGCGGGCCACCCGTTGTTTAAAAAAATACCAGAGTTATGGTAGCTATCTGCAAAGTACGCTGTATAATGATGGCGGTTAAAAAAAAAAAATTCTCATTAAAATACCTGGAGTCAGCCCAGCTGGGGAAGAGTAGTTTGGGTGTAAGAACTGAAGATGGAATACTAGGTTGTTGGGGCCTTTGAGGGAGCTACCCAGTCTGGGGGGGAGGGGTTGACCTTGGGCCTGGGGCTCGGGTGCAGGACGGTGCCCTTCAAGAACTCATGAAGGATCCAGACAGGATCCACCGGTTGCAGCCAGGAGGACTGGTGAGTGACATTCGCAGTCAGAAGGACTGGGGAGGCACGCCTGAGAGCACTGGGAGGTCAGAGATGGGTGCAGAGCCAGCAGTGAGGATTGCAATATCATGGGCAGTGGAGTTAGGCAGCTGCAGCCAGGAGGGCTGGCAGTGGCAGAAGAGGGCTGACTGGAATCAGTAGTCCATCTAGGACAGCTAGTACCAGGACTTTTCAATTGCTACATCATAGGGGCCCTGCCTGCAACGAGGCATCTACTAAGGCCTGGCTGAAGCCAGTGTCAGGCCTAACCACATGTGCTAGCTGTGCCTGAAGAGCAAGTGTTGTGCTGGAGAGAGAGGAAGTGTAACAGTCTGCAAGCAAGTATTGTGCTGGAGGAGACTGAAGGAGTAGTGTGTACAGTGACTGTACATAATTGTCCCAAGCTAATTGCAATTCATTCTACTGGGCATCCCATATTTCCCATACCCCTTCCAACTTCAATTCCCTCAATAAAGTAAAAATTTAAAAAAAAGCTACGGATTGTTCATTGTGTTGGAGTGTCTGGGCTGGGCAGGGTGACAGGTGGACCACAGTGTTTAGAAGCACTTATGCGGCTACATTAATGTCAAAAGACCGACATATTTTGACGATGGGCCGAAAGTGGTTAAGTGACTTTGAACGTGGCACGGTTGTTGGTGTCAGACAGGCTGGTCTGAGTATTTCAAAAACTGCTGATCTACTGGGATTTTCACACAAAACTATCACAAGGGTTTACAGGGAATGGTCTGAAAAAGAAAAAATATCCAGTGAGCAGCAGTTGTGTGGATGAAAATGCCTTGTTGATGTCAGAGGATGGGCAGACTGGTTTGAGATGATGGAAAGGCGACAGTAACTCAACCACTCATTACAACCAAGGTATGCAGAATACAATCTCTGAACACACAACACATTGGACCTTGAAGCAGATGGGCTACAGCAGCAGAAGACCACACCAGGTGTTCCTGTCAGCTAAGGACAGGAAACTGACATTCAGATGGTAGAGTCAGAATTTGGCATAAACAACATGAAAGCATGGATCCATCCTGCCTTGTATCAGTGGTTCAGGCTAGTGGTGTAATGGTATGGGGGATATTTTCTTGGCACACTTTGGACCCCTTAGTACCAATTGAGCATCGTTTAAACACCACGGCCTACCTGAGTATTGTTGCTGACCATGTCCATCCCTTTAGGACTACAGTGTACCCATCTTCTAATGGCTACTTCCAGCAGGATAGTGCACCATGTCACAAAGCTCAAATCATCTCAAACTGGTTTCTTGAACATGACGATGAGTTCACTGTACTCCAATGGCCTCCACAGTCACCAGATCTCAATCCAATAGAGCACCTTTGGGATGTGGTGGAACAGGAGATTCGCATCATGAATGTGCAGCCGACAAATCTGCAGCAAGTGCGTAATGCTATCATATCAATATGGACCAAAATCTCTGAGGAATGTTTCCAACACCTAGTTGAATCTATGCCACAAAGAATTAAAATATAACTAAAAGGCAAAACTTTATTTTTAGTTTTGGAGAGGGGTTAGAAGCCCTGTCAGTTTGTATTGCTGTCTGCGTCCCCTTTAGGGAGATTCATCCTCTCTATCTGGCCTGTTGACCATTATCACTGAAAGTGAAAGTAAAAGAATATCCCCAATTTTTGGTTGTCCCCAGAAAAATAATAGAGGGAAAATCTTCCAATGGGAACACTAGTTCTAGTGACCTGGGGCTCCCCAAGTAATTCCCTTAACCACTTCAGCCCCGGAAGGATTTCACACTTTAGAACCAGAGCACTTTTTGCGATTAGGCACTGCGTCGCTTTAACTGACAATTGCACAGTCGTGCGACGTTGTACCCAAACAAAATTTGCGTCCTTTTTTTCCCACAAATAGAGCTTTCTTTTGGTGGTATTTGATCACCTCTGCGTCATTTCTGATCGCCACTATAAAAAAAAGAGCGACAATTTTGCAAAAAAACCCACATTTCTTACTTTTTTCTAAAATACAAATCCAAAATAAAAATATAAAAAAACATTTTTTCCCATCGGTTTTGGCCAATTTATATTCTTCCTCATATTTTTGATAAAAAAAAAAAAAAAAAATCGCATTTGGCTTTATTGATTGAGTTGCGCAAAAGTTGCCGCGTTTATGGACGATGAGAATTCATTTCTGGGGTTTTTTTTTACTAGTAATGGCGGCGATCTGCGATTTTTAGCGGTACTGCGATATTGTAGCGGACATGTCAGACCATTTTGACACTTTTTTGGGACAATTGGCATTTATACAGCGATCAGTGCTATAAAAATGCACTGATTACTGTGTAAATGCCATTAGCAGTGAAGGGGTTAACCTGCAGGGGGCGCTCTAAGGGTTAACTGTGTTTCCTGGGCGTGTTCTAACTGTGGAAGGAATGCCCTAGCAGGGGAAGGGAAGTGATCACAGCTTCCATGTAGAGGAAGGCTGTGATCACAGCCCTTCCCCCCTCACAGAACGGAGGTCCGTGTTTACTTACACGGACCTCCGTTCTTTCACTCCGGGGGGGGCATCGCAGGTGGCCGGCGGAGATCGAATCCGCCTCACCCACTTCCTGGCCCTCCCCGGACACAGTGAGCGCGCGGGCGCGCCTCCGGCAGCGCACGCACTCACTGGGCGCAATCTCGCAGCCGCCGTCATATGACGGTGATTTGCGCAGGAGCGCCACACTGTCACCGTCAATTGCCGATCAGCGGTCGGCAAGCGGTTAAGGTCAAGAGACTGTGATGGCCACTCCAGAATCTTCACCTTTTTCTGCTGTAACCACCAGAGGGTCATCTTAGCCTTGTACT
>BLSH010541772.1:610247-630353 GCA_018402905.1 Glandirana rugosa
AGGGTCGTGTTTTGGCGGCCGTGTGTACTTCGTCCTTGGGACTCTAACGAAGGGTGTCTGTCGACTTTCGAGTGTCGTGTGCCCCCTTGGTTTTAATACCAGGAGCCAAGAAGATTTCGCTTCTAATTTAGCGCCTTATAGGCACTGCGGGACAGGGTGGTTCCTCGATTCTACCGCGGCCGAGGGTCGAGATTCGGCTTGTGAGGAGCGAACGTCTTTTTCTACGGCCCGAATAGCGAGGGTGGTGGACTGCTCCAGTGTCTAAGCCGTAGACTGAGACTATGTCCATCATGCCCGTGATATTTTTTCTTGCTATACAAGAGATCTGGCCTCAAACCTAGAGAACATATCGTTCTTTTTTATAGTGCCCGTACTACCTGTATCAGAGTCAGATGCCGAATCTGTGACCTCGTCAGGTGGTGGGAGCGATAAGCCCGGCATCTTTTTCTGCAAGCGAGGAGTGTTCGGCTTAGAGCTGGGAGCCGGCGCCATCTTAGCTCCTTGGTGGGACAGGGCGTCACGGATATTCCGCGATTTAATCTTCGCTTTAGAAGAACCGAGGACCATAATTTTGGTTCCCCCGTGTGCTGTGAGCTTTCAGCTGTCTGTGGGAAGCAATCTCAGGGTTCCTGCTTCATGTGTGCCGGCGGTTTTGTGCTGGGAAGGAGCGGAGCTTCACCTATGCATTACCGCTCGGTGCCGCTTCGCGCATGCGCCGCCCCAGTTTCTTGTTTTTTAACCACTTCAGCCCCGGAAGGATTTCACACTTTAGGACCAGAGCACTTTTTGCGATTCGGCACTGCGTCACTTTAACTGACAATTGCGTGGTCGTGTGACATTGTACCCAAACGAAATTTGCGTCCTTTTTTTCCCACAAATAGAGCTTTCTTTTGGAGGTATTTGATGACCTCTGCGTCATTTCTGATCGCCGCTATAAACAAAAAGAAGAACGACAATTTTGCAAAAAAAACTCAAAATTATTACTTTTTGCTAAAATACAAATCCAAAAAAAAATATAAAAAAATATTTTTTATCATCGGTTTTGGCCGATTTATATTCTTCCTCATATTTTTGGTAAAAAAAATCACAATCGGCGTTTATTGATTGGTTTGCTCAAAAGTTGCTGCGTTTATGGACGATGAGAATTCATTTCTGGGGTTTTTTTATTTTATTTTATTTTTTACTAGTAATGGCGGCGATCTGCGATTTTTAGCGGTACTGCAATATTGGACCATTTTGACACTTTTTTGGGACCATTGGCATTTATACATCGATCAGTGCTATAAAAATGCACTGATTACTGTGTAAATGCCATTAGCAGTGAAGGGGTTAACCTGCAGGGGGCGCTCTAAGGGTTAACTGTGTTCCCTGGGTGTGTTCTATCTGTATGTGGGCTGCCCTGGCTGGGGAAAGGGGATGATCATGGCTTCCATATAAAGGAAGCCTGTGATCATCGCCCTTCCCCCTCTAACAGAACGGAGATCCGTGTTTACATACACGGGCCTCCGTTCTTTCATCGCAGGTAGCCGGCGGCGCTCGAGTCCCGCTCCCTGGCCCCCCCGGACATAGTGAGCGTGCGCGCTCACAGCAGTAGTTATCGCAAGCGCCATCGTATGATGGCGGTTTGCGATAACGAGCCACTCTGTTGCCATCAGACTGCGGTCGGCGGTCGGCAAGTGGTTAATTTTCAAGGATTTCCTCTCACTTGCTCTTTGGCTATGGGACAGGAAGTGAAGGGAAATCTCCCCAATCTGACACAGATGGCAATAAAAAAAAAAATCTGACAGGGGCTATAACCCTCCCTTACTCTACCAAAATCGAAAAAAAAAAAAAATGTGCCTATAGTTCTACTTTAACCACATCAATACTGGGTACTTTGACCCCCTTCCTGGCCAGACCAATTTTCAGCTTTCAGCACTCTCACACTTTGAATGACAATTGCGCAGTCATGCTACACTGTACCCAAAACAGAATAGAAAATGAATAGAATAAAGCAGAATAGAAAATAAAGGAAAATAATAAAATAAATATAGCCGTCTTCCCAAATTCAAAAATAACAAATGAAACAAGTGCAAATATACAAAACGAATTCCAAAAATGAATCATTGTAACATAAGGAATATGACAAAACAAAATTACTAACTCAACGAACAAATCTGAAACGAAACAATTTTTTCAGCGATGCACTTCTCTAATCTCCAACTCCATTTGCACAAATGCAGCCCCAAGCTTGCAAGGAACCTCCACCAGGCTTCAACTGTTGCCTGCAGACACTCATTATTGTACCGCTCTCCAGCCCTTCGGCTAACAAACTGCCTCCTGCTACAGCCAAATATTTAAAATTTTAACTCCTGCTGCCATTTTTCTGCATCCCAGTTCCTATGTTTTCATGCTCAGTTGATTCCCTTAGCCTTGTTTCCACGTTACATGTATGGCTTTTTGTCCACAATTCTTCCATGAAGACCACTTCTGACCAGACCTCCCCCTACAGTAGATAGGTGTACCTGGGTCCCACTACTTTTTGCCAGTTCTGTGCTGATGGCACTGCTGGACATCTTCCGATGTCAAGAGAAACTAAACATGATCTGCATTAAGTTTTCTAGGCTGACTACCGCATCTACAGTCCTCAACATTGTCCATTTCTTTGTGCTGCTTAGGCCTCATACACACGGACGTTTCTAAAAAAATAAACAAAACGTCGGGCCCGACGTCAAGGAAAAAAAGTCGGCGTTTTTCGGCATTATGCATCGGCGTTTTTGAGCGTTAGTGAGCGTCGGCGTCAATAGGCGTTTTTTTAAAAAAAATCATCCCTCTGCTATTTTTCAACCTAAAAACGTTGGCGTCAAAAAACGCCAGAAAACGCCGGTATAATATTAGGTGGCGTTTGTTGGCATATTGTGGCATCTGCGTCAAAAAAAGCCAAAACGTTACAGCCTCAGAACGCGATGGCTGTGGGTTCTAGTTTCAGCTCACTAACGCCGACGTCATCTACAGCTCAAAAACGCCGACGTTTTTATGGGGCCATTGACTAACATGGAGAGCTGCAAAAAACGCCAGAAAACTACGGCGTCAAAAAACGTCCGTGTGTATGAGGCCTTAAAAAGAGCTTGAATAGCACATCTTAAAACCAGCTCCAGCCAGCTTTGAAATCTTTGCCTGGGAGAGACCTTGCTGATGCAGTATAACTACCTTGTGCCTTGTTGCTGTACTCAGTCTTGCCATGGTGTATGACCTGTGACATCCACAACCTCACCTTAGTAGCAGAGATTGGCTGCTCCTCGCCCAGTTTTAAGCCTCCTACACAGCTGTTACTGTTAATAACCATGTTTCAACCTACATATGAAATTGATGATCATTAGCACCTGCTTGAAATAATTGGTTAATCGTACGCCTGACCATAGGTGTGCGCAGCCTATTGCATTAGAGTGTCAACCCAAAAGCTCAAATACATATGTGTATGTATGGATATATATATATATGTATATATACACACATATACATACAGTGAGGGAAAAAAAGTATTTGATCCCCTGCTGATTTTGTATGTTTGCCCACTGAGAAAGAGATGATCAGTCTATCATTTTAATGGTAACAGTAAGAGACAGAATAACAACAAAAAAATCCAGAAAAACGTAATTCAAAAAAAGTCATAAATTGATTTGCATTTTAATGAGTGAAATAACTATTTGACCTCTTCGCAAAACATTACTTAGTACTTGGTGGCAAAACCCTTGTTGGCAATCATAGAGGTCAGACGTTTCCTATAGTTGGCCACTGGGTTTGCACTCATCTCAGGAGGGATTTTGTCTCACTCCTCTTTGCAGATCATCTCTACATCAAGGTTTCGAGGCTGACCTTTGGTAACTCAAACCTTCAGCTCCCTCTACATATTTTCTATAGGATTAAGGTCTGGAGACTGTCTAGGCCACTCCAGGACCTTAATGTGCTTCTTCTTGAGCCACTCCTTTGTTGCCTTGGCTGTGTGTTTTGGGTCATTGTCATGATGGAATACCCATCCACGACCCATTTTCAATGACCTGACTGAGGGAAGATGGTTTTTCACCCAAGATTTGACGGAGCATGGCCCCGTCCATTGTCCCTTTGATACAGTGAAGTTGTCTTGTCCCCTTAGCAGAAAAACATCCCCAAAGCATAATGTTTCCACCTCCATGTTTGATGGTGGGGATGGTGTTCTTGGGGTCATAGGCAGCATTCTTCCTCCTCCAAACACGGCGAGTTGAGTTGATGCCAAAGAACTCAAATTTGGTCTCATCTGCCCATAACACGTTCACCCAGTTCTCCTCTGAATCATTCAAATGTTCATAAGCAAACTTCAGACGGGCCTGTACATGTGCTTTCTTGAGCAGTGGGACCTTGTGGACGCTGCAGGATTTCGTCCTTCACAGCGTATTGTGCCACCAATTGTTTTCTTGGTGACAATGATCTTGAGCTGCTTTGAGATTATTGACAAGATTCTCCCGTGTAGTGCTGGGCTGATTCCTCACCATTTTCATGGTCTTTGACACTCCACAAGGTGAGATCTTGCATGGAGCCTCAGACCGAGGGAGATTGACAGTCATTTTGTCTCTCTTCCATTTGCAAATAATCGCACCAACTGTTGTCACCCTTTCACCAAGGTGCTTGGCTACCATCTTGTACCCCATTCCAGTCTTGTGTAGGTCTATATTCTTGTCCCTGACATCCTTGGACAGCTCTTTGGTCTTGGCCATGGTGCAGAAATTGGAATCGTATTGATTGCTTCTGTGGACATGTGTCTTTTATACAGGTTACAAGCTGAGATTAGGAGCACTCCCTTTAAGAGAGTGCTCCTAATCTCAGCTCGCTACCTGTATAGAAGACACCTGGGAGCCAGAAATCTTGCTCATTGATAGGGGATCAAATACTTAATTCACTCATTAAAATGCAAATCAATTTATGACTTTTTTGAAATGCGTCTTTTTTGTTGTTCTGTCTCTCACTGTTAAAATAAATCTACCAGTAAAATTATAAACTGATAATTTCTTTGTCAGTGGACAAACATACAAAATCGGCAGGGGATCAAATACTTTTTTCCCTTACTGTGTATATATATTTACATTTATATTATTATTCAGGATTTATATAGTGCCAACAGTTTGTGCAGCACTTTAAAATAAAGAAAGGACACAGTACAATTACAATACATTTCAATATAGAAGGAATAGGAGGGCCTTGCTCCTGCAGCTTACAATCTAAAGGGAGGGGGAGGTGGTACAAAAGGTAATGGCTGCAGGGGATGATCTGATAGAGGTGGCTCAAGTACAGTTCTTAGGTGGAGGTGGGGTAGGCTTCCCTGAATAAGTGAGTTTTCAAGGATCTCCTAAAGGCGGACAGGGTAGGGGCTGACCGGACATTCTGGGGCAGGGAGTTCCAGAGGATGTGAGAGGCTCTGGTGTAGTCCTGTAGATGAGCATGGGAGGAGGTAACAGGGGAGCTAGAGAGCAGGAGGTCCTGGGAGGAGAGGACGATTTGGGAGATATCTGCAGATGCGATTGGTGATGTAGCCGAGGGCAATGTTGTGGATGGCCTTGTATGTTGTGGTTAGTATTTTGAATTTTATAAGGTTTTATGGCAGAGCGGGGCAGCAGTCACGGATAGGTTAGTAAGGTGTATTAGTCTGGCCGCAGCATTCATGATAGACTGAAGGGGGGATAGCCTGTGCAAAGTTAGGCCGGCGAGGAGAGGAGTTGCAGTAGTCAAGGCGGGAAATAACCAAGGAGTGAATAAGTTGTTTTGTGGTGTCGTTAGTTAGGAAGGGGCGAATTCTGGAGATGTTGCAGAGGTTAAGGCGGCAAGATTTAAACAGTGATTGGATGTGGGGGCTGAATAAGAGGTCGGAGTCTAGGATTACACCAAGCACCCTGGTATGTATGGAAGGGCGAATGGTTGTGCCGTTGATCTCAATGGTAAAGTCATGGGGGGTGGACTGGGGAGGAGGAAATATTACAAGCTCAGTATTAGAAAGATTGAGTTTGAGGAAGTGGCGTGACATCCATACCAATATGTCATTCAGTAAGTTTGTGATGCGTGAGGAGATTGCGGTGCAGAGTTGAGTCGAGAGATCTGGGTGTCATCAGCATAGAGGTGGTAGCCATGGGAAGTTATCAACTGGCCAAGGGAATAGGTATAGAGGGAGAATAAGAGGGGCCCAAGGACAGAGCCTTGGGGTACCCCAACAGAAAGACAAAGAGGAGCGGAGGAGATGTTGTTGTATGTGACATTGAAGGTGCACTAAGATAGGTAGGAGGAGAACCAGGAAAGAGCAGATTCACTGAGGCCAAGGGAGTGGAGTTTATTGAGGAGGAGTGGGTGGTCAACTGTGTCAAAGGCAGCAGGAAGGTCTAAGAGTATGAGTATGGAGTACTGGCCATTGGTTTTGGCAGTTAGTAGGTCATTGGTGAGTTTTAGTAAGGCAGTTTCAGTGGAATGTTGTGGGCGGAAGCCGGATTGTAGGGCATCAAGAAGGTTGTAACCAGTGCATGTTTGAGTGGAGAGGGAAAGGTGCCGGAAGAGAGGGAGAGGTTGAAGATATGGGTTAGAGTTTAGGATAGAGCAGGAGGGTGGTCATAGTAGTTGCGAGGGGACAGGTGGTGGGGTTGGCTGTGGAAAGGAGTTTGGAAACTTCCTCAGATCTAACAGGATTGAAGGAGGAAAGTGTTGAGTGAGGTGTTGGACTTGGTGTGTTGGTTGGTGAAAGAAGCTGGACGCAGGATATCTCATCACGAATTGTGTCTATTTTGTTTTTGAAGAGATTGGCAATCTCCAGGGAAGTCAGCAAGTTGGTGGGTGGTGGAGTAAGGAATTAAGGGTAGAAAAGAGTTGACGAGGCTTGGATGAGAGGGATTTGATGAGAGTGGTGTAGTAGATTTGAGTGGAGGCAGGAGTTGTATTTCAGAAGGGCAGATTTGTAGAGGATGAAGTCTTGTCGGAATTTAGTTTTACGCCACACTCACTCAAGAGCACGGCTGCGTTTCTTGACTGGTGTCATCTATTTGCCAGGGTTGTAGCAGGTGAGGCCTGGTTCTGCGTGTAGAGATGGGGGCAACATGTGTCCAGGGAGGATGACAATATGTTGTTATAAACAGAAGTGCCCAGTTCTGGGCAGGACAGGGGTGTGATTTTATCATAAAGGCAATCAGTAGCAGAATGAAGAAGGGTAGGGTTGAGATGGCAAAGGTTCCTGTGGGTAACGGTTTGCAGGTTGGCGGCTTGGGAGGTAGGAGACAGGGAGAGTGTGAAACTGATGAGGTTGTGATCGGAGAGGGGAAAAGGGTTGTTATAGAAGTTGCAGGGAGTGCAGAGGTGGGAGAATACAAGGTGAAGAGTGTTGCCATTGGAGTGGGTGGTGGTTTGTGTTCATTGTGTTAGGTTGAAGGAGGAGATTAAATTGAGCAGTTGGGAAGTGGCTGAGGTGTTAGCATTGACTGGAATGTTAAAGTCTCCAAGGATGATGGCAGGTACTTCAGAGGAGAGGTGTCAGGAAACAACTGCTGACACTTCTGTAAATCTTGTTGGAATGCCTGTGTGCAGGCTCGCATGTGCACGCAGAAGGTGCGCGCCGGCATTGGCGTCAAACAGCCTATTTAAACGGGCAGCACCATGCAGCCGATGCTGTCCGTTCTACAGCATTTGTGTATCTGAGCAACCCGTTACCTGATTATCTGTTCCTGTGACCCGGCTTCTCTTGACCCTGCTTTGATCTCAGCCTGCACTGACCTCGGCTTCCACAACCACTCTTCTGCCTGCTCCTTTGTACCTTTGCTGCTAGCCTGTTAACGAACTCTGCCTGTGCCCGACCATTCTTCTGTCTAACCCCTTGTACTGTGCCGCCTGCCCGTTGCCAACCCAGCCTGTACCACCATGTTACCAACCAGCACGAGACCGGAGGAGCCACTTCAGTTGTCACCGGTGACCAGCTCAACCCTCGTGCCATCCTTACTCCTGAACCACCTGTCTGCTCTACCAGGGGTTCCTGAATCAGGGTCGCAAGAGAGGTTACGTCTGCATAAGTCAGACTCCACCACCAGGTACGTGACAAGAGGAAGTAGGGTAGCCATGCAGAGAAGTTGTCAAGAAAACGTGACACAGGGCCAGGGGGTCGGTATATTACTGCAACCCTCAAACAAACTGGAGAAAAAGACGAATACAGTGCACTTCAAAAGAACAGAGGGAAAGAGAGGGAGGTGTAGGAAGAACCTGGAAGCCAATGACATCTCCTTTTCGCCACCGTGGCAGAGGGCAGCTGGAGAGGCAGTGTCAGATTCCTGGAGTCAGGTTTCGGTAATAGCAAAGAAATTATGGAAGTTGGAGAGAAAAAAGTCATTGACATCGGCAAATTTGTTGGAGACAGATCGGGCATTCCAGAGGGCACACATAAGGGGGGCTGACTCTTGGAATCAGGGGAATTGAGATAAGACAGTGGGGGTTACGGCTATTGTCAGAGAAGCTACACTGCCAGATCTGGGGGTAAGAGTTAGCTGGAGGAGGGCCAGGGTTTGGGGCAATATCCCCAAGCACAAGAAGTAGTAGGAGCGTGAGGGCAGTAAGCTGAGAGTGGGACCTATACGAGGACTGTTGCTGCAGTGAAGTGGAAGTGGTGGCATTGTGTGGGCTCAGAATAAGTAGGAGGTGATAAGTGCAGTAATATTGAGAGGGCAAAAGTGAGGGGATATGTATAGACTGTGGGGTGGCAAAAGTGGGTTAAGAAATGAGAGTTTGAGGAGAGAGGGTGTTACTGCACAGAAGATTAGTATGAGCATGTTGGAGAGTAGAGAGAGGGGAAAAGAAGGCAGAGTGAAAGAGAAAGAAAAAGAGAAATTTACAGAGTTTGTAATGGATAACTAATGTTTGTACTTGCCTTTAAAGTAGTGCCTTATTTAAAGTGCAGTTTTGAAAGTGCCAAGCATATATACCAGGGCTCAAAATTTCAAGTCCTGAGCTACTAGCCAGGCCTTAAGAGTTACTCACCACCAGTTGCCCCACCCAACCCTTTGCCTGCCCCTAAACACGCCCTCATAAATTATCTAATGAAATTACACTGTTAAATGTTTTATGCAGAATTCAGTAACAAACAAAAAAATATTAACAACATCACTACTTTGATGCTAAATACTGTTGTAATGACACCAGATAGCTGCCATAACCCCGGTATTGTTATTCATGATAGGCGGTCTGCTTTAACATAAAAGTGGTCTCTGCTGCGGATTTGGTGCGAGATCACTTTTATGTGCGGTGGGGAAGCTGCCCCCGCCGAATCCAGTTAGTCTCTGTTGCTTACCGGATCCATCAGTAGCGGCGGAGACAATCCGGCCCTGTGGCCTCTGATGGACAGGAAGTCGAGTGAGGGTATGATGGCCCCCACTCGACTCTATGCCCTTGGAGGACCAGAGCAATGTCAAACTTCACTTCTCCCCTCTGGCCTTAAAGGGACCATTTGAAAAAAACATTTTTTTTTTATTATTGCTTTTAAGTGTAAATGTGAGATCTGAGCTCTTTTTGACCCCAGATCTCACATTAAAGAGGCCCTGTTCTGCTTATTTCTATCACAAGGGATGTTTACACCCCTTGTAATATGAATAAACGTGATCAATTTTTTTTTTAAAAAAAGGACAGTGTAAAAATAAAAATTAAAAGTAAAATAAATAAAAAAAAATCTGAACGCGCCCCATCCCTCCGAGCCCGTGCACAGAAGCGAACGCATGCGCAAGTTGCGCCCACATATGTAAACGGTGTATAAACCACACATGTGAGGTATCGCTGCGATTGTTAGAGTAAGACCAATAATTCTAGCCCAATATCTCCTCTGTAACTCAAAACTGGTAACCTATAGAAATTTTTGAACTTCGTCTATGGAAATTTTTAAGTACCAATGTTTGTCGCCATTCCACGAGCGGGCGCAATTTTGAAGCACGACATGTTGGGTATCAATTTACTCGGCCTAACATTATCTTTCACATTATAGAAAAAAATTGGGCTAACTTTACTGTTTTCAATTTTTTAATTCAAAAAAGTGTATTTTTTCCAAATAAATTGCGTTTGTAAGACCTCTGTGACCGATGTGACATAAAGTATTGCAACGATCTCCATTCTCTAGGGTGTCTGAAAAAAATATATAATGTTTGGGGTTCTAAATAATTTACTGGCAGAAAAAAAAATATTTTAACTTGTAAACAAGTGTCAAAAATATTAAGTGGTTAACCTAAAGCATATTTCATTGATCTGACTGTGATAAATATAATAAGGATAAAATATGATTGGCTACTATAGGCAATGTACACATCATTACTGCCTTGTTAAGTAAATATACGCAGGGTTGAGAGGTGCGCTACGTACCGAGTGCAAGGTTGAGAGGTGCGCTATGTACAGACTGCAGGGTTGAAAGGTGCGCTATGTACTGAGTGCAGACTTGAGAGGTGTGCTATGTACCGAGTGCAGGGTTGAGAGGTGTGCTACGTACAAAGAGAAGGGTTGAGAGGTACACTTGCGTACAGACTGCAGGATTGAGGTGCGCTACATACAGACTGCAGGGTTGAGAGGTGCGTTATGTACTGAGTGCAGGGCTGAGGAATTAGCTGTGTACTCCCAAGTTCTTCCCCAGTACAGAGCTCAGCCCCCTTCAACCATTCCAGTACAGCGCTCTCTTTCCCACACATCCTCTAAAAGAATGGGGCTGCTGCAAAACAGTAACTACAACTTAAAGTGGAAGTAAACCCACCACCCACCCAGTATAAACTAATGACACAGTATTAATGTATATGTACATGCAAGCCTCCTGCATCTATCCCTACCTTGAAAATGTCCTTCCTGTAAGCACTAGCAGCTTTGTAAAACTCTAAAATCAGTGGGTGTCTGTGTTTGCTGGAGTTTGGTGGGTGGAGTTGTGATGTCACAAACCTCCCCACCCACCTCTATACTGAGACATTGAGGAGGGAGGGAGGGGGAGTGTAAAACTTTCTCTGCTGTGTGAAGGAGATAAGCAAATTGCTTGTCACTCACAGAGCAAGGGGCGGATCAACTGTGTAATTTCCCTGTTAGTCAGACTTTCTCTTCCTGAAAAAAGATAAGCTCATTACCCACAGTTGGATTAACTCTTTGTGGCAAGACGAGGCACAGATGACATAACATGCTATACTCTACCAGGCAGAATTATTAATTACATTTTTTATTTTGGGTTTACATCCACTTTAACTTACCCCGCCAGCAGCCTGCATGTATAAGAAGGAGCTTCTGTTGAAAAATTGATTTGCATCTGTAGTTGTTGCATAAGCCGGTCATTTCATGATACAGATACAACCACCTCATTGCTGTGCAGCCTCCCCCAATGTGGTCTATGGAGAGGAGGACACATTGCATTGTCAGAGATCTCAGTTTTATGAGGGTCTATGGGGTAATAAAAGTAGTTTTGCCAGAGAAGGTAGGCATGTGTGATTCCAACCAGCAGGAAAATAATAATTTTATACAGCGATGGGCCCCATTTAACATACAGTAAATCGCAAACTGCTGTCTGCGGGTGTGTGCCGGTTGGACTGCAGTGATAACAAGAGCCAATAAAGCCTTAGTAGGAGTGGGAAGGTGAAGCTGCTACTGCTATGGCTACTTCTGAACCCTCCAGTGGTAAAGATGTTGCCAGCCCGCCTACCCACCCAAGCTGAGTGGGCCCGGCCCGCCTCCCTGTCCAAACCGAGCCGGAACACTCGCCCTCAGCTTTTTTTCCACTCACCAAAAGCAAGCAGGCGAGTGGACTTTTTTAGGGCTGTATATACACTGCCACATTGATCTCCCCACCGGCACAGTGAAAGACAAGTGCAGAAGTACTTCTCTTATTGCAGAGCTGGTCAGAGGGAGATCTTTCTCATCTCCTTGTTGGCACACAGAAAGATAATGCTAATGCGCACAGGGGAAAAGGGTGTGTCCAGCCTATGCGCTTGACCAGGGCTGGTACAAGGCAGGGGCAGAAGGGGCGGATGCCCTGGGTGCTACAATTTTCTTGAGGGTGGGGGCACAGGTTAAGTGTAATGCACAACTCACTATACCACCGCCGCTGTGTGTACCTGAAACCAGGTACCAGCGCTTGACCAGGGCTGGTACAAGGCAGGGGCAGAAGGGGCGGATGCCCTGGGTGCTACAATTTTCTTGAGGGTGGGGGCACAGGTGAAGTGTACTGCACAACTCACTATACCACCGCCGCTGTGTGTACCTGAAAAACTGTGTGTAACAGTAAGAGTGTGCCGAGTGCGCTCCTGCACCCGGCACAACAAGCCCTTCATTCATCATCTCCCTTCTATGTCAGCGTGCTGCGCTTCAATAGAACTATTTACTACCCCTACGGAGGAGTAGTCTCAGCCGGCGGCGTGACATCATGGAGGAGGACTCAGAGGCGTGCTGTGAAGTCTCGGAGTGTGACATAGAAGAGCCTGCTGTCTCACCTCCACTCCATCTGCAACTTGGAAACCGAGGCAGTGTGCTATAGACTGACAGTGTGTGTAAGTAAGCATAATATTAGCAGATTTGTCTGACCGCATCTGCAGCAGATTAATAAATGGCTTGATTGGGGGAGGGGAGGAGGCTGAGGGGAGGTTAATAACAGAGGCAGCTCTTGAATTAGGCGGTCGCCTAACTGACCCCATGGGGGGGGGGGGGGGGGGCGCAGTTTGCCATCTTCGCCTAGGGCACCAAATTACCTTGTCCCGGCACTGCGCCTGACTTTGCATTTTGGAAACTGATAAAACTATGTTTTCTACCAAAGCCCTAGCCGCAGTCTGTCCAAGGGTTATGTTAAAAAACAAAAACAAAGGTACAATACTGTGCAAACGTTTTAGGCAGGTGTGAAGGAATGCTGTAAAGTAAAAATGCTTTCAAATTATACACTCACTGGCCACTTTATTAGGTATACCTGTTCAATTGCTTGGTAACACAAATTGCTGATCAGCCAATCACATGGCAGCAACTCATGGTAATGCATTTAGGCATCTAGACATGGTGAAGAAGACTTGTTGAAGTTCAAACCAAGCATCAGAATGGGCAGGGCCATCTTAAAGTGTAACTCCACTTTTGTTGAGAAAAAAACATTCCCCTCTGGGTGATCTATGTACATTGCAAGGATTATAACAACCTTTGTTGCAGATTCCTACCATTTGTTATTCTGAAGAAATCCCTGTTTGTTTCTCTGTGCTGAGTAGGTCTAATGGGAGTGCTTTCATAATTATCTATCAGGTGTGCAGCATCAGAGCACTAATGAGAAAATCTGCTGGGATTGAATCCCTTTAGACGTGTTCCTATTGGAAGTATCTCACCAAAAATGACATTTTTGTTACAGGGGATGCCTGAAATCTGACTTGTACCATAGGCAGACTTCTGGGAAAATTGGTGAGCCAATCACACAAGCAGGAAATTATGTTTCTGGGGAGTGGTAAGTACACACTCTGTGTACAGAACAACTCCATGAAGCCACATTGCACTGCATTTATAGAAAATTACAGTGGCTGCAGATTGAAAAGGAAAGGTAACTTTTAATAACATTAAATTACAATATGACTTGTATCGCAATTGTACACGCTATATTTTTTCTTTATTTGCTATTTTTTTCCACCACAAAAGTGGAGTTACCCTTTGATAACAATCTATGCGTGGTGACAAGGAGTGGGTGTAGCTAAATGATGCTACATATTGGGCGTGGCTTTTGAGTCTGATTAGAAACAACAAATACACACAACCAGGGAATTATCCCAAAATAAATTCACCCCCTATACACACTGCCCCCTCCCACCCCCCTCATATACACCGACCCCCTGTATACACTGACTCTTTTCTCCTGTACACACTGCTCCCACTCTCTGTTGAAACTATCCCATCCTTGTACACACACTGCCTCCCAGCCTATCAAAGGGCTGCCTGTATTTATTTATGACAGTACACAGTATGGGGGGGGGGGGAGGGCACAGTAGAGGGTCAGGAGGGAACAGTGCAGGGTGTAGTAATGCATAGTGTCAGGTTTGGGTAGAATAGGGCATATAGTGGCAGGTTTGGGAAGTATAGGTGGTATAGTGGCAGGTTTGGGTAGTATAGTGTCAGGTATGGGTAGTATAGGTTGTATAGTGAGAGGTTTGGGTAGTATAGTGGCAGGTATAGGTGGTATAGTGGTAGGTATGGGTGGTATAGTGGCAGGTGTGGGTAGTATAGGTGGTATAGTGGCAGGTATGGGTAGTATAGTGTCAGGTATGGGTAGTACAGGTGGTATAGTGTCAGGCATGGGTAGCATAGGTGGTATAGTAACAGGTATGGGTAGTATAGTGGCAGGTATGTGTAGTATAGGTATAGTGGCAGGTATGGGTAGTATAGGTGGTATAGTGGCAGGTATGGGTAGTATAGGTTGTATAGTGGGAGGTTTGGGTAGTATAGGTGGTATAGTGGCAGGTACAGGTAGTATAGTGGCAGGTATGGGTAGTATAGTGGGGGCTTTGGGTAGTATAGGGTGGTATGGTGGCAGGTATGGATAGTATAGGTGGTATAGTGGCAGGTATGGGTAGTACAGGTGGTATAGTGGTAGGTATGGATAGTATAGGTGGTATAGAAGAGGTATGGGTAGTATAGTTGCAAGTATGGGTAGTATAGGAGGTATAGTGGCAGGAATGGGTAGTATAGTGGCAGGTATGGGTAGTATAGGTAGTGTAGTGCCCCCATAGTAATAGGTGCTTTCTGTAGTAGATTTTTGCTAGGAGTGGTAAATTTAGTCAGGCCTGACAAAAAGTGCAGGCCTGAATGTTTTGATCTGGGCAGGGGAGTGGCCCAGGGAGAGCTGGAGATTGCAGGAAGGAACGCCCCTTGGTTACTCCTCCTCTTTGTTTCCAGAAGGCTCTGGAAAAGGGGATGAATGAGGAGGTGTAACTTTCTGATATATGCTAAGGAGCCCTGACCAATCCACAATCCTCCTTAAATACTGTGATCTGCCCAGCTGGGGGGAGGAGAGTGTCCGGTGGAAGAGCGGAGATGTAGCTGAGGTTGTGGAGGCCTCATCTGGGAGCCCCCAGTTTGGGGGAATGGGGGGGGGGGCTTGAGGCCTGGTGGCTTTGGTGCAGCCAGGAGCGGAGTTGGATCCTGGAGCAGCACAAGGGAGCAGGAGAGTAACAGAAAGGCTACTGAAAGACTCTTTTAACCACTTCAATACCATGCACTTAGAACACTTCCTGCCCAGACCAATTTTCAGCTTTCAGTGCTGTTGCGATTCGAATGAGAATTGCGTGGTCGTGCGCCGTTGTACCCAAACAAAATTTTTATCATTTTGTTCCCACAAATAGAGCTTTCTTTTGGTGGTATTTGATCGCCTATGCGTCATTTCTGATCACCGCTATAAACAAAAAAAGACCGGAAAAAAACCCAAAAAACATTTTTCTTTGTTTCTGTCACAAAAATTTGTATAAAGTACATTTTCTCCTTCACTGACGGGCACTGATGTGACTACACTGATGGGCACTGATGAGGCTACACTGACGGGCACTGGTGAGGCAGTACAGATTGGCACTGATAAGGTTGCACTGATGATGGGGCACATATGCAGCACTGATAAGCAACACTGATGGGCACTGATACGTGGCACTGATATGCGGCACTGATGGACACTCCTAGGCGGCACTGATAAGTGGCACTGGGCACTAATAGGGGGCACTTTTAGGTGGCACAGGTGGGCACTTTTAGGTGGCACAGGTGGGCACTAGTGCAACAAGCACTGTTAGGGATGGCACTGGCAGGCATCATACATGGGAACAGTGCCAACCCTACAGTGCATAATATTGCCCTTACCTGGTGGTCTAGTGGGGGCTCCCTAGTGGTCCTGGGCGGCCTCTGTGTAATTTCCCTGGTGGTCCTGGGCGGCCTCCATGCGATGTCCGGGGGGGGGCTCCCTGGGGGTCCTGATCCGGCTCCCTGGTGGTCCAGTGGGGTGATCCTGAGGGTGGCTGCGCTGATAAACGTTCAGCGCAGCCCCTCCCTGTCAGGAGAGCAGCCGATCGGCTCTCTGCTGCTCAGGTCTGCAGATCTGAGCAGAGGAAAAGCCGATAAACGGCTCTTCCTATTTACACTGTGATCAGCCGTGATTGGTCATGGCTGATCACATGGTAAAAGGCTTCGGATCGAAGCCTTTTACCTCGGTCGGTAATGCGGTGGGTCAGCCTGACCCACGGCACCACCGATCGCGGATTATCCTGAGGATGTCAATAGACGTCCAGTCAGGATAATGAGCCCCCAGCCTGGACGTCATTTGTCAATGCGCCGGGCGGGAAGTGGTTAAGGATCCACCGGCGTCGGTGAGTGACAGACCCTAGGAACTGGACAGAAAGGCTGGAGCAAGCTTGAAGGGGAGTCTGTACAGTCTGTGGAGCCAGTCAGGGGAAGAAGTGTCACTGGACAGTGAGGTAGGCCGGAGCGGCCTGGAAGATGATGGGCTGGGAGTAGTAGTCAATCGGGACCTGGCTAGCACAGTTGTACATAGCTACACCCTGAGGGCCCGTGACCTTACAAACCGATGGCCCGTGGCCCTTGCCTGTAACGGGCGGTCCGAAGGTCCTGCTGACACAGTGCAGGCCTCACCATGTGCTAGCTAGGGTGGAGGAAGAGGCAGTGGAGGCCTGATAAATTTCTTTTCAGGCCTAACGGTAAAGAAACAAGCATTGTGCAGGAGAGAAGTAAAGGAGTGTAATGGTCAGCAAGTGTCAGTGCTGGAGGAAGAAGGAGAATGTATACAGAGCTGTATACAGTTTGGTCTCATAATCTTTGGGCATCCCACAGTCATCCCCTTACCTATCCAAGTTTATCCCCTCAATAAAACAGCAAAACAAAGTACTGGCCTGTTCCGTGACTCCGGATGCATGGAAGATTGTGTGATTGAGGGCAGAGTGACAGCTGAACCACATCTACCAGCCACCCCTAAGGGTGCCATTGACTAAATTTGGGGGCTTGTTTCCGGTATACACCTGTAAAGCTGCCAGTTGTTGCCCCTAGCAACCGTGAAAGAATTGCCTGACGACTCCCCTGTGAACACAGGGGAAGAAGAGGCTGCCGTGGCCTGTGGCCAGGTCGGGGACCTGGAGACCGTAAGTACCGTTAAGTGGGAGTCCGGGGTCCCTGAAATGCCGGCCAAGTCCTAACCAATAGGCATCCCAGCTAGGCCAGAGTCAGTAGTTGAGGGGGAGGTGCCCCCTGTCGAGCCGAGCGAGGATGCAGGGACAGGTCCATAGACTGGGGGTCACCCAGACTGCTAGCAGAATTTGGATCTGTGGAGCACCTGGTGGAGTGGGCATCTCCAAGTGAGGAATCTGATGAGGAGCAGGAGATGGGGAGTTCTCATGCCTTTTACTTTTCATATGGGGATGAGTCGGAGCCCCCTCAGGATTCAAAGACTGCAACAGGAGTCCCCAGTACCAGCCACCATATCTTCTACAACAGGCCTTCCACCACCCAGACCAAGGCAGCCATACTGTCAGATGGTGCTGATATCTCCTGACACTCACATTTTACTGGTGAGAGGGTAATTGAAAAGTCTGCCCAGACTCTGCCAGTATCAGCGGGAGGTGCACCGATGGGTTGATCTGGAGTTCGGCCTGGAATACCCTTATGTCCCACCCCATGTCTTGGACATTGTCGAGAGCTCTAGGGAGGAGTGGGAAGATGAAATTACATGGGAGTATCTTCATGTGCTGAAACCTTTGCGGGGACCCGATAGCAGCTGTTGGGAGAGGTTCATGGAATTGAAGGAGTGGAGCCTTGGGTGTGCAATTTGGAGAGACTGTAATGGCGATTAAGCCAAACCAACCCGCAAAGAGTTTCTCTATTTCTATTCGGGAGGAAGGGGGAGGCCGTAACAGGTTGCCCGACCCCCATTACCACATCTGATAGACTGTTGGAGTTACAGCGGGTGTAGGGACTCTGATGTGCTGGTGACAGGTACTTGGATACTCTGATGGGCTGGTGACAGGTACTCGGGTACTCTGATGGGCTGGTGACAGGTACTCGGGTACTCTGATGGGCTGGTGACAGGTACTCGGGTACTCTGATGGGCTGGTGAAAGGTACTCGGGTACTCTGATGGGCTGGTGAAAGGTACTCGGGTACTCTGATGGGCTGGTGACAGGTACTTGGGTACTCTGATGGGCTAGTGACAGGTACTTGGGTACGCTGATGAGCTGGTGACAGGTTCTCAGGTACTCTGATGGGCTGGTGACAGGTACTTGGATACTATGATGAGCTGGTGACAGGTGTTTGGGTACTCTGATGGTCTGGTGACAGGTACTTGGGTACTCTGATGGGCTAGTGACAGTTACTCGGGTACTCTGATGGGCCGGTGACAGGTACTCGGGTACTCTGATGGGTTGGTGACAGGTCCTCTTTATTTAGTGGGGCAATCTGGGCACAGTAATTCACACTGTAAAATGGCAACTCTCTGTTCTGCAATCTCCTCCTCACACTGGATTGAGGTGTGAGGGTAACCCGATGGACCATCCTCGTCCCTGAACGCCGCATGCCCCCGGAGTACACTAAGACCTCACGTGATTGTACACAGCCGGTCACGTGGTAAACAGTCATTTTCATTGACTCTCTACCCTGATCGGGGATGTATTGTGTCCAAGCGACACGCCTCATCCCCAATTGCCGCATACCCCTGGGGGACACTCACTAGTGGCGAGAAAGGGTGGACGTCATGACTCCCACCTGGAGGGAGGAGATGTTCCTGCTGGCATCATTTTACAATGCGACGGTAGGGAAGTGGTTAAGGCAGTTCTGAAGGCAAGGTGTACCCAAATGGATGGGGAGTGCATATTTCAATGTTTTTTTTTTTTTTTGTCATACAACCGAGAAGAGTTGTTCCACTGATTTGACTAGCCCCACCACAACAGCATGTTACTAGCAGAGCTCCTCTCCTCTCATGTCACCAGCAGAGCTCCTCTCATGTCACCAGCAGACCTCCTCTCCTCTCACGTCACCAGCAGAGCTTCTCTCCTCTCACGTCACCAGCAGAGCTTCTCTCCTCTCACGTCACCAGCAGAGCTCCTCTCCTCTCATGTTACACACCAGCAGAGCTCCTCTCATGTCACCAGCAGAGCTCCTCTCATGTCACCAGCAGAGCTCTTCTCCTCTCATGTCAGCAGCAGAGCTCCTCTCCTCTCATGTCACCAGCAGGGCTCCTCTCATGTCACCAGCAGAGCTCCTCTCATGTCACCAGCAGAGCTCCTCTCATGTCACCAGCAGAGCTCCTCTCATGTCACCAGCAGAGCTCCTCTCATGTCACCAGCAGAGCTCCTCTCCTCTCTCGCCACCAGCAGAGCTCTTCTCCTCTCATGTCACCAGCAGACCTCCTCTCCTCTCACGCCACCAGCAGAGCTCCTCTCCTCTCATGTAACCAGCAGAGCTCCTCTCCTCTCATGCCCCCTGCAGAGTTCCTCTCCTCTCTCGTCACCAGCAGAGCTCCTCTCACGTCACCAGCAGAGCTCCTCTCCTCTCATGTTACACACCAGCAGAGCTCCTCTCCTCTCATGTCAGCAGCAGAGCTCCTCTCCTCGCATGTCACCAGCAGGGCTCCTCTCATGTCACCAGCAGAGCTCCTCTCCTCTCTCGTCACCAGCAGAGCTCCTCTCCTCTCTCGTCACCAGCAGAGCTCCTCTCTCGCTACCAGCAGAGCTCTTCTCCTCTCATGTCACCAGCAGACCTCCTCTCCTCTCACGCCACCAGCAGAGCTCCTCTCCTCTCATGTAACCAGCAGAGCTCCTCTCCTCTCTCGTCACCAGCAGAGCTCCTCTCCTCTCACGTCACCAGCAGAGCTCCTCTCCTCTCATGTTACACACCAGCAGAGCTTCTCTCATGTCACCAGCAGAGCTCCTCTCCTCTCATGTTACACACCAGCAGAGCTCCTCTCCTCTCATGTTACACACCAGCAGAGCTCCTCTCCTCTCATGTTACACACCAGCAGAGCTCCTCTCCTCTCACACACCAGCAGAGCTCCTCTCCTCTCATGTTACACACCAGCAGAGCTCCTCTCATGTCACCAGCAGAGCTCCTCTCCTGTTACACACCAGCAGAGCTC
>BLSH010541772.1:650056-665254 GCA_018402905.1 Glandirana rugosa
CTCCTGTCTCTTCTGTGTCCTCTCGTCCGACGCCTACTCCCTTCGTGCATGGACACTGAGGGTACAGTGTCAAGACGTTAGGACGATATAAAACCAGAGGTATGTCCCCTCCCCTCCTGTTTATAGCGGCGATCAGAAATGACGCAGCGGTGATCAAATACCACCAAAAGAAAGCTCTATTTGTGGGGAAAAAAAGGACGCAAATTTCGTTTTGGTACAACGTCGCACAACCGCGCAATTGTCAGTTAAAGCGATGCAGCGCCGAATCACAAAAAGGGCTCTGGTCCTAAAGTGGGAAATCCTTCCGGGGCTGAAGTAGTTAAAGTGTTTAACCCAAAATAAAGATCCTGTTCCCTTTAAAGAATGTTATACAGCAAAGCGCATTTGTCATTTTGGCCCCCTATATCACCTGTAATATCTGGCTGATTAATCCTGGCTATGGCCTCCCCTCCCCTGTATGGAGACCAAAATATAGCAGGATTGCAGAACTGTGACATGGGAGTCACAGGTACGTGCTTCCCTCATCCGCAGCCTGCTCTCCTGTGTCTTCTCTGTCCTCACCCCCCCTCCCCTCCCTGTCTGTTCGTATCAGTGCTCCTGCTGCTCTCATAATGTCTTATAAATCATCTCATCCCCTCGGTAATCCAATACTATATGTGCCTGTGTTATGTAAAAAATCCGCCGCTCTGTACCTCTGAGCGTGCTCCCGGCGCTCAGCTGATTGTCGGCCCTCTCTCTCCCCCCCTCCTCCCCAGCTGATGTCAGTGGGACGACTTAGCCACCCCACTGAATTTGTTAGCGGAGAGAGAAGAGAGCTGACAAGTTAGCTGAGCGCTAGGAACAGAGCATATATAGGTACAGAGCTACTGATTTTTTTTTTTACATCGCACAGGGACACATAGTATTGTAGTACAGAGGGGGTAAGATGATTTATAAGAAGTGGGTGAACAACCACTTTAATGATGCCTGCAGCTATCAATTTATTTATTTATTTTTTAATCACACGTTTTACAGCACAGAGGAGAGATGTGGGGATTTACAGACCCCTAGATCCCTCTGTAAAGAGGACCTGTCATGCCCTATTCCTATTCCAAGTGATGTTTACATTCTTTGTAATAGGAATAAAAGTGATCAAAAAAAGGCACAGTATAAAAATAAACAATACCTTTTTTTTTAAAAAAGTGCTCCTATCTTGTGTTTGTGTACAGCAGCGAACGGAGGCGTAAGTCACACCCATACAGGCATTTCTGCGATAGATATATAGAAAATTTCTAGATCTCCTCTAACTAAACTGGTAACCTGTTAAAAAAAAAAAAAATGTAAGGCTCCGTTCACATCTGATCGATGCAAGTTGTGGGTGGAATCGACTCGCAATAGCTGGAAATCGCGGGCGTTCCCGAAGCATTGCCGGTCGATCCAAATAGTACCCCATACGCGGCACGCTTTACCGCGATCCGCCGGGCGACAATAGCGGTAAAAACGCCCGATTACAATTGCGGGATGCCCATTGCCAAAAAAAAGTACATGAGCTTCTTTAGGGCGACAGGCGTCCCGCGATTCTGGTCGGGTGGCGGATCGTAGGAAAAGCACACCACGTATGGGGTGCTATTTGAACCAACAGGGAATGCCTGGGCGTCCAGCAATTTCCTGCTATTGCGAGTTGCGCACAGAATCGAGCCGATTCCGCCTGCAACTCGCATCGCTCAGATGTGAACGGAGCCTAAAGCGTCGCCTATGGAGATTTTTAAGTACCGTAGTTTGCCGATATTTCACGAGTGTGCACAATTTTAAGGCGTGACATGTTTGGTATCTATTTACTCGGCGTAAAATCTTTTATATTTTACAAAAAAATGGAGTTATCTATTGTGTTTTCTTGCATTAAAATTCGTTAGTGTATTTTTTCCCCAAAAAACTGCATTTGAAAAATTGCTGTGCAAATACCACTTGACCGCCATTTTATTCCCTAGGGTCTCTAAAAAATATAATGTTTGGGGGTTCTGCGTAATTTTCTAGTAAAAATGCTTTTTTGTAGCTGCTTAGGAAAATGAGCTGATAATATATTCTACACATTCTGTTATGCACTGTATATAATTACTGTCGAGTCTGTATAGATATTTGGCTGCAGCAGGTAAAGAGGACTGTACAGTTTGGTTGCTGGAGTGGAGTCCTATCAAAGCTCCATTTTCTCCTTCGATCATCGACGGACACAGCGCATTAATCTTGACCATTGGATTATATCGCATCCGCAGGAGTAGGACTAGGCGGAACATAAAACTTGGCTACCCATGGGCTGTCCTCAGTCAATATATAACCCCCTCCCTGCTCTAGGTATTCAGTTTTTTTTCTGTCTAGTCAGGACCTAGCTCCTTGCTGGGATCTTCCATGCTCTCCTGGGAGATCTACAATCAACTGCCGTGCTGGATAATCTAGATCCAGTGGTCTCCCCAGTCCATCCAGCGAGTGCGTGCAGACCGCAGCTATGCGCTAGGTCGGCCGCAACATGGCCTTAACAGACTTAATAGATGCATCGCGATTAAGCGGTCAATGATGCAGCATCAATGCTGCGACTGGCATAAATCGATTATTGGTGACGTCACCCCCGTGCCGCGCTATGCCCTGCCTTTCTCCGACCGGAGCTGTGCCTTTCCGAACAGAGCTGAAAGGAGCTGTAGGGCGGGCAGTAACCTCGCCCTCTTTTCCCGCCTCCCACTGACGCCATCCCCAGCCACCCGGCGTCACCATGTGTGCAGTTAGTCTAGATACCTAGGAGGCAGGACTCCGTTACAGAGGCCATTGGAGGAGGAGGAGGGAGAGGACTGGCGCTGTGGTTTTCAATTCAAAGCTCTCATGCCACTGTGTGCGATCCATTCAGGCACGGGTGAATCTGTAATGATTGGACACAGTGAGGCTGCCTTGGCACAGTGACTCTGCATTGATGGGGCTCAGTGAGGCTGCCTGGGCGCAGTGAGTGTGCCTTGATGGGGCGCAGTGAGTCTGCCTTGATGGGGCGCAGTGAGTCTGCCTTGATGGGGCGCAGTGAGTCTGCCTTGATGGGGCGCAGTGAGTCTGCATGAGCCTGCATTTGATGGGTTTTTGATGAAAACCATGGCAGTAATCGTGATGCATTGCAGAATCTAATAGTTGACATGATGATCGTGCCTGCAGGATCCCTCCTCCCATCCCTCAGTTAAGTTGGGTTCCCACCAAACCTCCCCTCCCCTCCCCCATCTGTGAGTGTTCCCTGTGGTGGATGGAGGGGGAACTCGTGCTGCTGCCTTGCTAGGTTGGGCTGCAGTGCCTGGAGCCATGGGGGGTCCTAGTGCAGGGTTTCTCCCCCCCCCCCCCCCCCATCCCCCTGGGGGGTTTGTGTGCCAGTATGGGTACAGAACCTGGAAGGGGGTCCCAATTCCTCCTGGGATACATGTTGGACACATGGCATGCTGAGTGCTCCGATCCAGTGTTCTCCAGTCTGGTGAGTCCCTGGGGTCCCTTCTGTTTACCAGCAGGCACCTTAGCCGGGGGGGTGGGGCGGAGGGGTCCATAGCAGTGCCAATGACTTCTTTGTGCTGCGGGGCTCCCTTATCCATGGAGCCTCATGGTCGCATTTCCCTCACTGATCCCCCTATGGGGGGGGGGGGGTTCCCTGGTCCCTCGGAGCCCCAGCTGCCTATTAATGCTCTTAACGGTGGTCCTAGTATCCCGAGTGGAAGTGGCGTGCGGGCAAAGACCTGGCAGGAAGTTTCCTCCGCCTTCTCCTGCTCAGTCTGTCTCATCTGACTGAGTCTGATGCTGCCGTGGCCCATCCATGGGACTTGATACCACGCTTCCTGATCTGCCTGATATTGGCAATGACTCCTCCATGGTCGAAGCAGTGAAGGGAAAAAACTCTGGTGGATGCACTTGTTACTGCAGTGCGTGAGACAAGTAAACACGGACCTCCGTTCTGTGAGGGGGAAGGGCTGTGATCACAGCCTTCCTCTACATGGCAGCCCCATACAGTTAGAACACGCCCAGGGAACACAGTTAACCCTTAGAGCGCCCCCTTCAGGTTAACCCCTTCACTGCCAATGGCATTTACACAGTAATCAGTGCATTTGTATAGCACTGATTGCTGTATAAATGCCAATGGTCCCAAAAAAGTGTCAAAATGGTCCGACATGTCTTCCTCAATATCGCAGTACCGATAAAAATCGCAGATCACCGCCATTACTAGTAAAAAATAAAAAAAAAATAAAAACCCCAGAAATTAATTCTCATCATCCGTAAACGCGGCCACTTTTGTGCAAACCAATCAATAAACGCCGATTGCGTTTTTTTTTTTTATCACAAATATGAGGTTGAATATAAATCGGCCAAAACCGATGAAAAAAAAATGTTTTTTTGTATTTTTTTTTTTTGGATTTGTATTTTAGCAAAACGTAAGAAATTTGTGTTTTTTTGCAAAATGGTCGCTCTTCTTTTGTTTATAGTGGCGATCAGAAATGACACAGCAATGATCAAATACCACCAAAAGAAAGCTCTATTTGTGGGAAAAAAAGGACGCAAATTTTGTTTGGGTACAACGTCGCACGACCGCGCAATTGTCGGATAAAGCGACGCAGTGCCGAATCACAAAAAGTGCTCTGGTCCTAAAGTGTGAAATCCTTCCGGGGCTGAAGTGGTTAAAAATAAAGGATGTGACCACGGAGGTGGCTGTCTGTTTTGGTACACACAAGGCACCTTGTGCAGCTAAGGTGTTTCCTAAGGTGCTAAGGTGTTTCCTTGCCTTCCCTATTTTGACAAGTTTGTCTATAAGGAGTGGGGGCAACCAAAGCAACCCCTTTGAGGAACCACTTGTAAAAAAAAAAAAGTGGACCAGTCCACCAGTGGTGGACCCTCCTGTTTCTAGGTTGAATAAAGCAACCTTGATTCCAGTAGAGGATTCCCCATCCTCTAAAGACCCAGCCGATAGGAAAGTGCAGTCTGTGGCGCGCAGCATGTTCACTATGGCCTTGGCCCTGATGTCTCAAACACTGACTGACTGGGCCAAGCTTTTGCTCCAAGGTCTGGGGAATGAGCAGGTTCCCGCTGCTTATGTTGATTTGGCGGACCAGTTGGCCCAAGGGTTGCAGTGTGTATGTGATGCATCTTTGGATGCGACTCCCCTGCTGACCAAACTTTCCGTTCCAGCGGTAGTGATTAGACGTGTGCTGTGGCAGATCAAGAACAGCTTTCCTAGAGGTTTGGTCTGCCCTTTCAAGGCGATCGCCTATGTGGGGCTACCATGGATGACGACATTAAGAGTGTCACTGGGGAAGAGTACCTTCCTGCCACAGCCTAAGAAAGGGAAGGGGCATCGTACACATGGGCCTTTTTTATAAGAATATGTGGATCCTTGAAGGGCCGCACCGCCAACATATTTCCAGCTTGGTTTGCTATAAGTGGGAATATAGGTGTTGTAAGGTTCATGTAAAACAGCACAGCAATTTTTTTTTTTTAATACAACTTTTTTCTATGAACAATGATGATTTTAAAGAGGGAGTAAACCCTGATGGGTTTTACTTCCTCTTTATTGCCCTGAAAAAGTAAAAGCATAATAAACTAGTATGCATCGCCCTGTTTTGTGTCCGTCGAACTCGGAGGAATTGGTTTTATGGTGAGTACAAAAATCCCATTATTGCGGACACCTAGATTTTGTGGATATGCCCAGTTTCAGCATTCACATGCAAAACAAAACCAGGATTGTATGGAGCATAATTTATAACAAGATTATCTGTTACATCCGTTACAGTGAAAATTTCAAGTTCTGTGATTGGCTATTATTTGTCCTATTTAAAAAAGTAACCTTTTGTTCTCTTTTTTTTCTTTTTTTTTTTTCTTTATTTAAATAAAGAAAATGTGCACATTTATACGAACAAGAAGGAAGTACTTCAGGTTGTGAAAATGCTGAAGGGGTCACGTTTTAAGGCCTTCCATTCCAGAGATGATGCTGAAAAATTTGCTAGAGGAATATGTGATTACTATTCTTCTCCCAGCAAATCTTCACTTCCTGTATCCCCTGTAAAGATTTCTTCTCTTCTTAGAGGTAAGTGTTTACCTATATGATTAATGTCCATAAATCAGACGAAGCAAACGGAAGCAGATGCCCTACAAATAAGGCTCTTGGAGCGTGCTTATTCAAGAACATCTTTGAAAACAAGCATACAAGAAAGCACTTGCCCATCCACAGAATTACTGTTTTTCCCAGAAAAAATCAAAAACCAATGATGCAACACGCATTATTACAAATTATTCCACCCAGCATAAACAAATCAGACACATTGTGAGCAGGTATTGGCACTTACAATGGATCCTACACTTGCCCCATTTATTCCAGACACACCAGCTATCGCCTATAGGAGGGTGACCTCTGTGGGTGAAAGTTTGGTTTCCAGCAAATACAAAAATCTAAAAGGGATTCATGCAAACTCCTAGGCACATTCCCCTGCGGGGGATGTGCTACTGTCAATACATGGACCGATGTTCACACATCAGATTACCCAACAAAAAAATCTTTCACCCCAAACATTATGTAAACTGCAAAACTCCCGGCATAGTGTACCTGCTATCATGTCAATGCGGGTACTACTATGTCGGGAAGACCATTAATGAATTCTGGAAACGGATATACCAGCATCTTACCACTATATTAAAACGTGATCCAGAAACCACATTCGGTCATCAGATGGCTCTTGTCCATCTTGACACTATTCCCAAGGTCTACTTTCTAGCCCTGGATCGTATCCACTTCAGCTCAAGAGGTGGCAACTTTAACAAGCGCCTCCTCCAATGCGAGCTGAGATAGATATTCAACCTCCAGGCTACCTCTCCCCCAAGCCTCAATGAGGCACTTAATTTTAAACCTTTTTTTTACCTGGTTTTGTATCATGGGGCTGTGAATTAAATCTATAAAATGTTTGTAGTTTCTATCCTTGTATGATCATGCATATTGTGAATGTGTATACCATAGTCATGTCCAATAATTGGCGAGTTATTTTCTTTGTTTTTTGTGGCACTGCCATTATCATATGACTTTCATGTTTTTATTCCGTTCTCACTTCACCTCTCCCTATGCCTTTTCTCCCCATTTCCTCCTTTTTTCCTAATTTCCTCTTCATCCCCTGGTCCATCCCCCAGGGCTATTTTTGAAGGTACTGGGCGCTTCGTTGTCCAGCAGTATGCACATGTCAGTTGCACAGCATGGTTTGTCTCCACTTTACGTTCATCCCTGTATATGGGACTGCTGCACCGGCTTGTCCACTGGGGGCCGCTGTTGTGTCCAGTGGCGGCCTTGCCCTCACACCACCTGGCGGGTAGCCTTCACCAGATGGGTGGGAATTCAGCCATTCCGGCTGTCCCCGATGCCCATTCTGAGTCGGAGCATCCCCTGCCCCGGAGAGCCACCTGACAGGGATGGCTGATTGCCATACCCTGAACGGGTGGCCAGCACCGCTTCTATCCATGGGGGATTGGATGGAGATATATATATATATATATATATATATATATATATATATATATATATATATATATATATATATATAATCACAGCCTGTCCTTCACACACAACTGATTACTGTGACTGATGCATGCTTTTTCACACTGCTTACAGGTAATATTTACTGACAAATCGGTGAAATTGGACGCTCTAGCAGCGTTCCTTTTTGCTCCATATGGAATACCTTTTTGTATGTTATTTTGAAAAGACTTTACTATCCCATATCGCTGGATTTTTTTTGCTTTCATTATCTGCCTTGTAATTGGATATAGGGCTGAAACAACTAATTTGATATAATTGATTTATGAAAGTATTTGTCAACTGTTTTCATAATCATAGTTGCATAGTTAACAGTATAAAAGGTCATACTATAATGCATAGCAAGATTCCCCATCCATCAAATTCATATTTATATACAGATAGTTAAATAGCACAATAACAGCTGCATGGCCCATGACCTTGAATTGCTGGGATATTATCCCTGGATATGACGGAAGGGATAGTATATATGATAAGTCATCAGACACAATTGCTAGCACAAACACGACAATGGTAGCTCGATGCGTTTTATGGCTAGGAGGGCCACTCATCAGGAGCAAGCGTGTTGTAACCTGCAATAAAAATGGTATAAATAACTAGTTGTTGTCCACATGTAGGGAGGGGGGGCCTCCAGCATCCACAGGTGGCCCCATCACAAACCAACATGGGAGATGCTTACATGGCCCGTGTGCTGACACTGGGAAGCCGGAGGTGGTAAGTCACCAGAGAACATCATGGCCGGGGGCCGTGCTAGCGAACTAAGCGGCGGCGCCCAACACTGGCAGCAACCGGGGCAGGGCTAGGCACCAGGACCGAGGAGTGACCCAAGAGTGAATGGGCTGTGTGGTGACATCTGTGGGAGGAAAAAAAATGGAAAGGGATGGGAAGGTGAGAGACGAGCACTGGTGCAGGTGAGGTGGCTGGGGGCCCCACCTCCCTACATGTGGACAACTAGTTATTTATACCATTTTTGTTGCAGGTTAAAACACGCTTTCTCCTGATGAGTGGCCCTCCTAGCCACGAAACGCGTCAAGCTACCATTGTCATGTTTGTGCTACAAATTGTCTGATCACTTATTATCATATATATATATACTATCCGTATTGTCTCATCCAGGGATAATATCCCAGCAATTCAAGGTCATGGGCCATGCAACTGTTGCTGTGCTATTTAACTATTTGTATATAAATAAGAATTTGAAGGATGGGGAATCTTACTATGCATTATTGCATGACTTTTTATACGGTTAATCATATTTTACCTACTTGGATCACGTATGTGACCATACATGTATTATCTGTCTTTATGCTTAAATAAATCAACAACCAATTCCACAATCTTGTTATGGTATCCATCAATACTACATTTGACAACCACTTGCTTAATTTAAAGTCTGCTCTCCCTCCTCCCCGATTGCATAATAGTGCGATCTTCTATTTAATAGTGTATAGGGATGGAAGCACCAGCCTTACCAGGCTAACAGCTTCATTCAAAGTACCATTCCCCAAACCCCACCCTTTTTACCTTTTTCTGTTCATAATAGTTACATAGTTGGTGAGGTTGAAAAAAGACACAAGTCCATCCAGTCCAACCTGTGTGGTTGGCCTGCATACAGAATGCATTATTGGTTTACATATCAGGAAATACAGCTCAGTGCACCGTCCATACATGTCAGTAAGTGTCTGAGAGTTTGTGAATGTGTGAGGAGTAATGTCTCATGGGGCATTTACATTGCCGAGCCTGCAACTGCTGCCCACTTTCAGTATATTTACTGTGAGTGGTCTGCAGGTGGTTAAATCTTACATGATGCCCCTGTCTGGATCCCCAAAATTTAAGTATATGGACTATATATTTAGAAACCTCATATGGAAAAAGCATAGTACTAGAGTAAAACTTGACTTTTAAATACCAGAAGGACTCTGGACAGTTGATTATCCCAATGTTAGACTCTGCTACCTAGCCTCACAACTCCAGGATGTGGCCAGGCCTTGAAATTTGATGGCCCTATAAAAAAAAGCTTTCTTTATCGTACATCATGGAACACAGAGCAGGTTATAATCATAACTATATGGTATGTGGGTGATGCGCCACCTATAGGTGAATGGACATTGCCAGGTCATTGAAAGGGGAAGTTTTCCCCTATACAACCCCTCTGGTATAGGAAGTACTGTACCTGGGTGTTTTTTTTTTTTTTTTTTGTTTTTTTTTTTTCCTGCCAGTGTCTAAGTTGATGGTCACTGATGTGCTGTTGGAGCATACCTAGAGATGAATCAAGGTCTAAAATTGGATCCATTCTATGCGTGTTTAGCTAAAATAGATGGTACCCGAGCCTCGTTGGATAGGAGAGAAGAATCCTCGGTTTTCCTGTAATGCATTGTTTGTTCTGACAAAGGTGTTTTCCAGCAGGGTGCTGTACAGGTTTTCGGGGCTGAACCCCAGATTAAGGGGGACAGAGTCCTTGAAGGTCTTTTATGACAGAGTCCGTCATGAATGGGTGAAGGTTGGACCTCTGTTATGATTCAGAGTCCTGCGGTGGGAATGGTAAGTTTTTTACCTTTGCAGTGTTTCTCATGAAAAAAAAAGTCTGTCTGGTCATCCTCTCGGTGGCCATTGGGGGCAGTGTGCAGGTTGGCCAGGCTCTGTGTGTTTCAGGTGTATTGAGCTGCATTTTTTTCCTCCAGCCACTAGAGGGAGCAGGGCCACTCTATATAGCCTACTGTTGTGCAGTGGAGGTAGGAAGTGGAAGGACATACATTTTTCTTATGATTTAAGATACACATGGGCTGAAGGGTCAGGGAGGCTTCTGAGAAATAGCAGGGACTTGGAGAGTCTATGGCTGGATGATGTGCAAGTACTACCTGTGGGGAGCTGCATGACCAGACAGGACTCCCCTGGGGGATTCATACAACAGTTTTCTGTTACACCCCTGCATGGGTATCAGTGCACTTAAAGGAGTTCTGTCTCCAGAGTAGCTTGCATTGATCTGCAGGAACTTTAGGCTGCACTGTAGCAGCATAGAGGCTGCATTCAGGGTGTCTTTGTTGCATATGTGCTTGGCTACTCCTACAAAACTAGTATGGGGCTGAGTGTGGTTAAAGAGGAACTGCAGTCTGCTCTTATAATTTGTAATAAAAACATCTTTGCTATTCTGAAGCTTCACTCCAACCACTTTGCATGTTTTATATATACTGTGATTCTGTACATGCCAAATATGCTGCAGAAATCTCCCTCCACTAAGTCTGGCGGCAGCTATTTTAACTGTGGGCAACTGAAGCAGTTGCCTGTTCACTTCCTGGATTTACAATGACACACAGAGGCACACCTCCAGCTCTGCAGCCTTGCAGCTCTCATTGGCCCTCTTATGACTCACCCCCCTCCCTTCCTGGCAAACTTTCACAAGAGTGAGAGAGAGCTGTGCATGATGTCATAAGCCTAGGCTAATGGCCAGACAAGCAGGAAGTGGGCTGTATATAGTATTTACTGACAGAAAAAATGTTTTACTATCCAAAGTTAAAACAAGAAGGGCAGAAGATTTAATATATGGGAAGTTGGAAGGTCCGCTTTCATTTTGTCATTCATGAAACGATATGCTTCTAGAAAGTGAGGCGGGTGCAGCATACTATTGCATACCTGCATAATTGTAGAACTGTATAATTGCATATTTGCATAGCTGTGTATGGGCATAACTGCATAACAGCATAGTTGCATACCCTGCCTAAACGCATAGTGGCATGAACTGTATATTTGCATAAATTGCATATCTATATGCGAGCAAACCTGCATAATTGCATAGCTATAGATCAACATGGCTACCTGCATCCCTGCAAGACTGCATAGTCAGGTGTTGGCAACATTATTTACTTATATATGAGTTAAATGGCCCCAGAAGGGGGGAGACAGATGCACCGCCCAAGAGCCAAGGTCCAATTGTGGAGAGCTTCAGAAAGACCTGGAATTATCAGTTGCATTTTTTTCAAAGAAAACAATAAGTAATGCACTTAACCGGCATGGCCTGTATGCACGCTCACCACGCAAGACTCCATTGCTGAAGAAAAAGCATGTTGAAGCTTGTTTAAAGTTTGCTGCACAACATTTAGACAAGTCTGTGTAATACTGGGAAAATATAGTCTGGTCAGATGAGATCAAAATTGAACTTTTTGGATGCCATAAGACACGCCATATTTGGAGGTCAAATGGCACTGCACATCACCCCAAAAACACCATACCAACAGTGAAGTTTGGAGGTGAGAACATCATGGTGAGGGGCTATTTCAGCATACGGTACTTGCAAACTTCATGTCTTTGAATGAAGGCTACATGGAAAAATGTACCAAGATGTTCTTGATAAAAATCTGCTTGCTTCTTACCAGGATTAAGATGAAACAATGGTGGACATTTCAGCAAGACAATGATCCCAAACACCAAGCCAAGGGAACACTCTCAATTGGTTTCAAAGAAACTAAAGTTACTAGAATGGCCCAGCCAATCACCTGACTTGAATCCAATAGAAAATCTATGGACAGAACTAAAGATCAAAGTTCATAGAAGAGGCCATGGAACCTTCAAGATTTGAAGACTGGAGGAATGGGCCAAAATCACACCTGAGCAATGCATGCGACTAGTTTCTCTATACAGGAGGCATCTTGAAGCTGTTACCAACAAAGGATTTTGTACGAAGTATTACATTTCAATTCGCATGTTCAGTACTTTTTTCCTGTGTCATTCCATTTTATTACACAAAACTTAATTTCTGAACTACTTTGTTTTTGGATTCTCTGTATGTATGTATTGCATGGGTTGTTACCAACATGTGGTGAAAATTTCATTTCAATAGCACCTTTAGAAAAATATTTAACTAGAAAAATGATGTGTTCAATAACTTTACCCGCTGTATTCCAGGTAGAGAAAACTGGCAGGGGGTTTTCTCTTACGTTCACTGACAGAAAAACAAAAGCATAGGTTGGCCATCCTCACCTTAGCATATAACCCCCTGCTAGACAATAGCATATCAGTTTTTTTAAATTGCCTAGTGCAAGGAGTTAGACCTGGTTCCCTATGGGATCTGTGGTGTTCTGAGGTTTTTTCTGATGAAGACTGCTATCAAGAAGCCGGCTGGTGGTATAGAGGATACCTAGAATCCAAAAACTTTCCCCAGTCCGGCCAATGTCTGTGCGAGCTACCCTTAGCCTTGGCGGGGGTCACGCCGCATAGTGCCCGTTCCGTGCGGGCGGCCAGTGGCTGATCCCACTTGTGCCCAGTGACTGGTTTGTTCCTGTCCAGTGGCCTGGCCAGCAGCAGTCCTCTCCGTGGGGAGGAAAAGTGTGCTCCGGGTGGCTACCCGCTGCGCCCGTCGGATCGGTGAGTAGACCCCTCTTCCGTCCTAGGGGCGCGGAGAGTGGGCACCTGGGCAGCTTCTGAGGTAGCCGGCCGGTGGGGGCTTATTAGGGTGACGCATCCGGCAAAAATGTCTGTGTTGTCACATCTCCCGTTAGCCCCCTCCCCCACGGTACCGCACCCCGCACTGACCGTTTGAGCACTGCATTCGGCGATTCGCCGCCATTCCGTGGTGGAGCACCGTTCGTTCGCCGCTACCGCGCCAATTTTGCCATAGCTCGGCATGTTTGTGATGGCCATTTTTCTGTAGCCCATGCGGTTTCAGCCTGTCCTCTGGCGGCCCCCAGTGGTTTTTCTCTGTAATACGGGAAGTGATAAAAGTGGCAGAAGCGCTTTCGCTTGGACAGCGTGGCTGACAGATGCGGCGGTGCAGGCTCTTGAAGTGGAGTGTTTTTCATTGCTCATTCCGACCACAGAGCTGAGGCATCAAAAAACAGCAAGTATAGCTGGCCCTCCCTGGGTGCTGGTAGCAGTGGGTACAATCCTTCCGGGTCTCCCTGGCTGATTGGTGGGGGTCACACAGTGGGGGTGCCGGAAGTCTGGGATGTCAGAGTCCGGCAGTGCTATGGCAGGGGTACCTGCGGAGCAACAATCCACGCCGGGGTCCCTGGTGTCCTTGGAGTCCTTGGAACAGCTGAGGGCAGTGTTTGGTGAATTCTTTCCCCGGGCGGGTTCGGACCCGACTTCGGGGGGGCCCAAAAAACGCCCGCCCCCCCCATCATTCTTCGGGGGAGGATTCGGAACCAGAGAGCACCTCGGTGGTCACGGGAACCCCCGTGGAGCTATCAGAGGGTGAACTGATACCCTCAGATGGTGAAGATGATTAGGGGGCTTCATTATCGCGCGACAAAACGATAGTGGCTGCTCTGATCACTGATAATCGCGAGTCCATGCGGCTTGACCAAGCAAGGGAGTCGCATGAGGCCGCATATATTTGTGGGTCGCTTAAGCCCCCTAGGTCCCCCAGGGCCTACCCTTATGATCAGGTTTTTGAGTAGGCGGTGTTCAAGGAATGGCTGCAGCCGCAAAATTCCTTTGCTTTGCCCAAACGCTTTGCTGTTCGTTACCCCTTTGAGGATAGTTTCACTAAGAGGTGGGCTTCCCCAGCAGTGGACCCACCGCTGGCCCGTGTGAATAAGGCAATGACCATTCCCTTGGAGGGGTCTCCGTCTTTTAAAGAGGCGGCTGATCGCCACACGGAGGCAGTGTCTAAGGCACTGTTCTTGTTGGCTGGGTCAGCCATACGTCCAGCTCTGGCAGCTGCTATGGCGTCGCAATCTCTTCTCGAGTGCGCTACCACATTACACTTCGGTTTGACTTGTGAGTGTGCGTAGGCTGAAGTGCAACGAGCACAACACTTGGAAGAGGGTCTCCGCTACCTATGCAATACTGCATTGGACCTGCTTCCCATGCTGTCAAAAATGTCTGTTTTTGCAGTTATCAGGCGGGTGTTGTGGCTCCGCTCTTGGTCAGGCGTCCAAGAAAGCTCTTACGGATCTCCCCTTTCGGGGGGGGCATCTGTTTGGCCCAATATTGGATGAAATCATTAAGGATTTTAGGGGGGGGGGGAGAGTACTTTTCTTCCGGAACCAAAACGGCGGGATTTTCGCCGTAGGCAGGGCCCTGTCTCTTCAGGCCAAAATAAGTTTTTTCATGCACCCGGCTCAGCGGGTAAGGGCTTCAAGTCCGGTAAGGCTTCCGCTGGGCCCAGTAGAAGGCCCTGGCAACGTAAGTCTGAAAAAACGAAGGATAAGTCAGCCTCCGCATGATGGGTTGCCCCCGCCCGATTCACGGGTGGGGGGGCCGGTTACTGGGGTTCGCAGACAGATGGACTGCCCACATCACCGATCGGTGGGTGCTGGAGGTGGTGTCCTCCGGGTACAGGATAGAGTTCATCTCTCTACCCCCAGAAAGGTTCTTCCCTTCGAACTTAAGACTCCCTCAGGGGCATCGGGAGGCGCTTCTGGGCGCCGTTCGGGCGCTTGCCGAATAGGGGGTGATTGTACCGGTACCCACCATGGAAAGGTTTTACTCAAATCTCTTTGTGGTGCCCAAAAAGGGCAGTGTCAGGCCAGTTCTGGACCTGAAGGCGCTAAACTGCTTTGTAAAGTCAAAAAGATTCAGGATGAAGTACATCCGCTCGGTCGTGGCCGCCCTGCACCAAGGGGAATTCATGGCGTCCCTGGATATCAAGGACGCGTATCTCCACGTTCCAGTTTGTCACAGCCACCAGCGTTTTCTACGATTCG
>BLSH010541772.1:670681-693686 GCA_018402905.1 Glandirana rugosa
GGCCCCCCCCCCCCCCTCTGTGGTATGAGTGTCCTACCTATCTTCAGGCTTGCCCCCCCACCTCCCCCCCGGGGCTGTAGCTCTCCCTGCCTGGATGTGTCCCCCTGGATGGGCGGTGCACGATCGGCCTGTGGGTCACGACCGCCATTTGCCTGTATCCAGCCGCATGTGCGAACGGCCGTCATTTTCCCGTAGCAGGCTGCATGTATGTAACGGTTGCCATTTTGCGGTAGCCGGCCACTGATTTCGGCCTCTAGTGCCTACGGCGGCTATGTTTGTGTGGTCCGCTGTATCCTGGTTTTAGATCGCTGGCTGGGTGGGCGGCCCTGCCTCTCTTGGCGCCGCATACAGCGCCTCTCTTGACAGGTGGGGATCGCGGGCAGTGGCAGAGACAGGCAGCTACAGCAGCGCTAGCAGCAGCTCCTGGGGCGGTGGGGTGAGTCCTCCTGGGAACCTCTGGGGCCCTAGTGCAGCGACTGTGGGGCGATGTGGGACACAGTCCGGTGGGTGTCTTCCTGGGTGCGGGCTACGGGGGCCGAAGCTGGTGCCTCTCAGCCAGGGGTCTCCATTGGGATCCAGGCAGCTCTGGGACCTGTGGTTCCGCTGCACACTTTGCGGGTCTCCTGGAGGGATACTTCTCCCGGGTAGAGCCGATCCGTGACCGGGGGGTGGCGAGTAAACGGCCACCCCCTCCTCCATCCTCTGGTGAGGACTCGGGCCGGAGGGGGGCTCCGCGGTGTAGGGGACCCCCCTGGAGCTGTCGGAAGGTGAGCTCGGGACCCTCTGATGAAGAGGAGGAGCCCTTGGGCCACCACGGCTCGTGAGCGGGCTCTGGTGGGCTCATTGGTCTCAGAGGTTTGTGAGACGCTGAAGCTGGGCCTGGCTGCGACTCGGGGCCCCGTACACTTTTGGGTCGCATAAGCCGGCCCGGACGCCTAAGGCGTTCCCTTATTTGTCGTACTTTGATCAGTTTGTTTACACGGAGTGGCGGCGTCCTCAGGGGTCGTTCGCCATGCCTAAACGTTTTTCTGTGCGTTATCCCTTTGAGGATACCCTGTTGCAGAAGTGGAAGTCCCCGACGGTGGACCCATCTGTTGCTCGTCTGAACAAAGCGACCACTATTCCGATGGAGGGCTCTCCATCCTTCAAGGACCCGGCCTTAAGGAGAACTGAGGCGGTGTCCAAGGCTATGTTCCTGGTCGGCAATGTGGCAGACGCTGGCGTCTGCGCTGGTGGCACAGGCGCTTACGGAGTGGGCGGCCATTATGCACCAGGCTTTGGTGACTCTCCAGGCCCCTCCGGAACCTGTTCAGATGGCAGACCAGCTGATCCAGGGCCTTAAGTATCTCTGTGATGCGGCCCTCGACATGGCTCCCATGCTGTCCAAACGGTCCATGTTTGCAATCGTCATCAGACTTCTGCTATGGCTTAGATGCTGGTCAGGGGACCAGGCGTCAAAGAAGGGCCTGATGGACCTGCCTTTTGAAGGGGGTTGTCTCTTTGGGGCTTCCCTCGACGAGATCTTCAAGGATTACAGAGGGGGGAAGAGTACATTCCTTCCGGAGCCCAGAAGGGGCAAGGAGCCCCGGCGCAGGGCGGGCCCTTCCTTCTCTACTCAAAAGAGGTTTTTTCGTGCGTCACATGCCTCGAACAAGGTCTCTCCCTGGCAGTGTAAGATCGAAAAGGCGGAGGAGAAGTCCTCCTCCGCATGATGGGTCGCCCCCACCCGCGGTTCGGGTGGAGGGATGGCTCTCACGGTTCGCGGACCGGTGGACTTCGTGCGCCTCGGATCTCTGGGTGTGCGAGGTGGTTTAGTCCGGGTATAAGATAGAGTTCCGTACCCAGCCCCCGGACAGGTTCTTTGCCTCCAATCTGAGGCTTCCCCCGGAACAACGGCAGGCCCTGTTCGGGGCCGTGCACATCCTGCTCCATCAGGGGGTGATTGTCCCGGTTCCCTCTGCGGAACATTTCCGCGGTTTTTATTCCAATCTTTTTGTAGTTCCGAAAAAGGATAGGCTCAGGCCTGTCCTGGACCTGAAGGCCCACAACTTCTTTGTGAGGGCGCAAAAATTCAGAATGGAATCTGTCTGTCTGTGGTGGCGGCGCTTCATCAGGGAGACTTCTTAGCCTCCCTGGACATCAAGGACGCGTATTTACACGTGTCCATATGCGTGCACCACCTGCGCTTTGCGGTGGGGGATCTCCACTACTAGTTTGTGGCCCTCCCGTTCGGTCTGGCCTCAGCCCCACGGGTTTTCACCAAGCTCCTAGCCCCGGTACTGGCTCTGCTGCGGCAGAGGGGCATAGCAGTAGTGGTGTATCTCGACGACCTCCTCCTCCTCCTGCGGGCGGAGTCAGCCTCAGCCCTGACGGACATTGTGGACAATCACCCTTGGTTTCCTGCGGGACTTTGGCTGGGTGATCAACCTTCCGAAGTCGGTACTGACTCTGTCGCGCCGGTTGGAATACTTGGGCTTGGTCCTGGACACGGAACGGGCGAAGGTGTTTCTCCCTGCCGCCAAGGTCTTGTCGCTCCAAGTGGCGGTGCGGACCCTGCTGTCCCAGCGGTGGTCCCCTCTCAGATTCTGCATGCGGGTGTGGGGGCTGATGGTCTACTCCTTCGAGGTGGTGCCTTATGCCCAGAGACACACGGCCCCTGCAGCGGGCAATCCTGCTGCGGTGGGACAAGTCTCTGCTATCCCTGGATCGGGTGATCAGTTTGGATTACCGGACTTGAGGCTCCCTCACCTGGTGGCTATGGGCCCTGGCCTCGGAGCTGGGGAAGTAGTTTCTTCCTGTGGACTGGACGGTGATCACGACACATGCTAGCCTATATGGCTGGGGAGGGGTCCTGGGGACGCTGGTCTCCGGAAGAGTCCCGTCTCCTGATCAACATGCTGGAACTGCGAGCGATCAGGCTTTGCCTCTTCCACTGGTCGGGGAGGTTGCACGGGCGTCCTGTTTGGGTCCAGTCAGACAACGCCATGGCTGTGGCTTACGTGAACCATTCTGCGGTGGGCAGAGCTTCACGTGCCAGCAATCTCCACCGTTCACATTCCGGGCATTGAGAATTGGCAGGCGGACTATCTCAGTCGCCAGAGGCTGGATCAGGGAGAGTGGTCCCTGCATCGGGAGGTGTTCCGCCAGATTTGTCAAAAGTGGGGCACGCCAGATGTGGACCTACTGGTGTCCCGGCTCAATCGGAAGGTGCAGGCCTTCGTGAGCAGAGCAAGGGATCCGCTGGCAGACGCAGCGGATGTCCTCGTGGCTCCGTGGTCTCGGTACCGGCTGCTCTATGCCTTCCCTCCACTTCCGTTACACCCGCGCCTGCTGCGCAGGATAGTGGTGGAAGGGATCTCAACCATTCTGGTAGCGCCAGATTGGCCTCTGCGTCCTTGGTACACCGATGTGGTACGGATGGTGGTCGATGTTCCCCGGCGGCTCCCGCTTCACGAGGACCTACTCTCGCAGGGACCCATCTTTCACCCTGCTTTACCATCGCTGGCTTTAACGGCCTGGCTATTGAGTCCCAGGTGTTAAAAGATAGGGGACTCTCTGAGTCTGTCATTTCCACTATGCTCAAGGCACGTAAGGCCACTTCGTGGAAGATCTACCATGGCACCCGGAAGGCTTACATCGCTTGGTGCGAGGCGGGGGGTTGGAACCCCCGTTTGTTCTCGGTGGCTCGGGTGCTGGCCTTCCTTCAGCAAGGCCTAGATCACAAGTTGGCATTGAGCACGCTTAAGGGGCAGCTTTCTGCCCTGGCGATTCTTTTTCAGCGTCCCTTGGCGACGCATTCCCTGATTCGTACCTTTGTCCAGGGGGTTCGACATGTCTCTCCCCAGGTACGGTTGCCTTTGGCGCCTTGGGACCTTTAATTTGGTCCTCTCTGTGCTCCAGAAGCTGCCTTTCGAAAATATCAGGGACATTTCCCTGCAACTGCTCTCGCAGAAACAGGCCTTTCTGGTGGCGATAACATCCGCTAGGCGGGTGTCTGAGCTGGCGGCTCTGTCCTGTAGGTCCCCGTACTTGGTCCTACATAGGGACAAGGCGGTTTTGCACCCCTCTCCCTCCTTCTTACTGAAGGTGGTCTCTTCGTTTCACATGAATCAGGACATTGTCTTCCCTTCACTGTGTCTGTGCCCGGCTCATCCTAAGGAGATTGCCTTGCATTCCCTGGATGTGGTTAGGGCTCTGTGGGTGTATCTGGCAGCCACGGCCTCGTTTCGGAGGTCCGATTCGCTTTTTGTTGCGGTGGATGGCCCGCGTAAGGGGATGGCGGCCTTGTCGGCTACCATTTCCCGCTGGATACGACAGGCGATGACCCGTGCGTACGCTGTTCGGTGTCAGGAGCCCCCCTTTCCGGCTCACTCTACCAGGGCAATTAGTACTTCCTGGGCTTTCCGACACCAGGCGTCGGTTTCTCAGGTGTGCAAGGCGGCCACTTGGACCTTGGTGCACACTTTTTCCAAGTTTTACAGAGTTGATGTTGCAGCATCTTGCTTTTGGCCGCAAAGTTTTGCAGGCGGTGGTGTGAGGCGCGTCTGGCACCTCCCGGAGAACTCTTTTGTTGGTTACTGTTGTTCTTGTTGCTCATCCCTCGTTGTGACACTGCTTTGGGACATCCCCACATGTCCAGAATAGAGGCTGTGTCGGCCAATGAACGATTGAGAAAATAGGATTTTTTTGACTTACCGTAAAATCCTTTTCTCTGAGTTCATAGACTGATGCAGCACCCACCCCTCTTCTGTTCCGTTTGTACTGCTTGTTACGAACGGAGTTGCTGAGCAGGGCTGGAGAGGTTATGCCAAGTGAGGACTGCCCCCTGGGAGGGGCTGTGTCTGCTTTGAGCTGAACTACGTTCTGCCTAGTCCACTCCTAGTGAAAGGTGCATAAACCGCACATGTCAAGAATAGAGGCTGCGTCTGTCCATTAACTTAGAGAAAAGGATTTTACGGTAAGTCAAAAAATCCTATTTTTCCAGGCGGACCTCAGCTTTAAGTGCAAATGACTTCTGTAATGGAAGTCCAGCATTTCTGGTGAGTGCGGGACATGGAGAAGGGGAACACCAAACTGCACAAGCCCCCGCTGATGGTTTATAAGCACCTGACACTTTATGAGCACAATAAGATTATTTATTTGCTGATGAACTCTTTGCATGGATGAATTGATTTACTTTCTGATGAAAGTGGTGTCACTTGGATGAACTTCTCAGTTTTATTGCAGCAAATTCACACCACTAGTATTGACTGGTTCACATGTTTGTTTATTTGTATGCTATATGACCTATTATAAATTGCACCTGATCACTGTTTGATATACCATCACTTTATTGAAGATTTATAGAAAGAGTGCTCTTACATATATTAATAGTGTTAGTTGGCCTAGCCTAGGAGGGCTTGGTACACAGACACAGTGAATCTGGCAGTGGATGCTTCCGGTCTGGCCAGACCTATGGTCTTGGGTCCTGTTATCTCTGTACTGTTGAGCGCCAGGGAGCTTCCATTACAGGACTTGGAAATCTTATATGCCTGGGGTGAAGCCAGGAAGTGGCGCCTGTGGAAATGTGAGTGGGAGATTTTTTCCTTTCTCCAACTGGGAGGGCAAATTAAATTGGCCTTGAGTACCTTTAATGTTCAGATTTTGGTCTCTCTCCATTTTTTTTTTCTTTACCCCCCAGAGACAGTTTTTCATGCCTTGATTCATACTTCATGCAGGGTGTAACGCAGACAGTCCTGCCTGTAAGGCCGCCCCTGTGTCCTTGGCACTTGAACTTGGTTTTGGCTATCCTTGCAGAAGCCACCTTTTGAACCAATTTGAGAAGCTCGATATGTCCTTTGACTCGGAAGGTGGCTTCTTTGGTTACTATCACTTCGGCAAGATTAGTGTCGGAGCTGGTGACTCTTTCATGTAAGGAGTCGTTCTTAGTCTTGCATCATAAGTTGATGTTGCATCCTCATCCATCTTTCTCGCCTAGGGTGGTTTCTAGTTTTCACTTGACTCAGGACAGTGTCTTGTCTTTCTTTTTTCCTAGTCCCTAGTTGGCAGGGGAAAGACTAGGGACTAGTCTTTTCTAGGGTAGTTTGAGCAGTTAGGATTTGCTCAGGATCTAGTTTGAGTGGTTAGGATTTACTTAAGTTGTTGGCACAGGTCAGGAATCCTGGTTTGTGCTGCTAGAAGAGCCCAGGAAGAGCAGGTGGCATCCAGGTCAGCTATTTTTTCCTGAACGCTGGCGCGTGATCGGCAGCTGGTTAAGCACGGATTTAACTTTTGGGAAAATATAAGTCACATGGTGCTAAATCGGGCAAATATGGAGGGTGTTCAAGTGTAGTAATGTGCTTGTTGGTCAAAAACTGCTTCACAGAACTTAGCATTTTTTCGGCACACTACAGAAAACACAACCAAACTAAATGGCGACTCATAATCAACTGAACGTCAGAGTGTTGCTGCTTGTCATGCAGGTTCAGACATGTTCAAGGTCACCACGCATGCAGTTATAACCGGTTCTGACTGGTTTGTTTACTAGGTGGAATCGCTCTCGTTATTTAATAGACCTATCTCTTATAGGGGAGTACTTCCTCTTTTGATCTGCCAGTATCCATTCACCTATAGGTGGCGGTGGCGCATAACCCACATACCACATAGCCTACTCTGTGTCCCGTGATTTACTCCAAGAAATGGAATTTACAGGCAAGTATGTAGAAAAAAATCCAATTTGCCCGTGTTCTCTCAGTATCAAAATTTGGAAGCAGAGCAATTTGATTGGGTAATGGACACGTTCACCTTCCATATGCCAGATACTATTTGGTTAAAGGTGAGAACGATCATTCATTATGAAGGGTATTCAAAATTTTACCATATCTGGAATAGCTTTAATTTACCAGAACTTTAAAAATTGTAAGGATATGAATTGTGGCTTAAACCACTTTCCACAAATACACTAGATCTACCATGCACATGTGATTAAATCATTACAGTTACAGGAAGAACTTGATCTTCCAAAGCAATGTTTCAATATTTACAACTGCGCCATGCTTTGCTGGTACAGGCAAGGTTATGTACCTGGAGATGCATATACCCCTGCTTGTAGTTGTATAGCTACTGCTCAGACCAAATTCAATCCAGTCTCTACAACTTATAAAACTTTATTGCAGCAAACCATACAGAGTTTTTAAAATTGGCATGTAGAAAAGGCTTGGAAGGTACAGGTCGGCCCCCCGTCTGATGTAGAATAGTCTAGAAAATACTGGTTATGCTTAAATTGTCTATATCAGCTACACAAACTGATTCAGCTCTTCATACTCCAGATCATACCTGCAAAAGAGCGCACAGAGCAGGCTATAATCATGACTTTCTGGGATGTCCCAAAGCAATGCACTTGAGGGGAGGGAGACATGAACAAAAAACGCTTATCAATCCTAAGGAGCCTACTCTGCCTCCCGTAACACTCTGCGGCCAAAGCAGTATCTTCTGCGGCTCCCACATCCACTTGGTAAAACTTCGGACACCTATGAGTCGAAATTACCGTGCATACTTAAGCCACTAACGCCGATAGTGGGTAGACAAAGAAGCTGTCACACTCCTAGTAGAGCTCGCCTTTATCTGAAAAATGGGGAGTCTTACCCTTCAAGCCCCAAACTTGAGTAATAAACTGACAGATCCCGCAAGAAAATGTCGCTCTAGACGCCACCTGCTCTCTTCTAGGAATCTCTGGTAGCCTAACAACGAATCTGACTGCCTGATTGCTGCTGATGACCTTAAATAGGACCTGACTGAGTAAGGTTACTGGTTACTATGGACTAGGTAATGAAGGCAAGACCATATTCTGAATAAAATGAAAAACTTGAAATCACTTTCGGTGAAAAAGATGGGTGAGGGCGTGACATCACTTGTCATGGTGGAGGACCACAAGTGGCTTCCTACAAAAAGAGCCGCCAATTCTGACACCCATCTTGCTGAAGTAATCGCAACCACCTTGCGAGTTAGGACTAATGAAATCTCACAAATCCGTTCAAAAAGTGGTTTCTGTAAGATGGACAGACCCAGATTAAAATCCCAAAGCATTCAGGGAATTTAACAGACGGAGCCAACTGGGTCAAAGGTATGGATTAATGATAATCTGACCACCTAAAGGCACTTAAAGCGGTTGTATCCCCTCAATTGTGATTTTTACCTAGAGGTAAGCCTATAATAAGGCTTACCTGTAGCTAAAATGAATATCTCCTCAACCTGTGTATTCACCTTGCATGCAGCCACTGACATCACAGCGCATGCACAGTGATTATTATTATTATTATACAGGATTTATATAGCGACAACAGTTTGCGCAGCGTTTTGCAATAAAGAAGGGACACGGTACAATTACAATACAGTTCAATACAGGAGTAGGTGGGCCCTGCTCGTGAAGCTTAAAATCCTCGGCGAAGGCCCGGCGTATAGCGTCGGATCTTGCTGGAAAGACGGGCCCCTGTGCGCATGCGCGGGAGTGACGTCTCATGGCTCCGGCCACTCACAGAGCCACGGACCCCGAAAGGATCCCCCGAGGGAAAATGTTAGCTCCCTCTGCGGGAACTGGGCAGCCCTGTTGGATATTCGTTCTGAGGTAAGTATTTCATATTGAGCTAGTATGCAGTGCATACTAGATTATTATGCCTTTTGTTACATGTGTGTGTGTTTTTTGTTTTTTTTTTGTTTTTTTTTTTTTGCTGGTGATCGAAACATGACGTTCTGTCAGAATGACTCACCACCTTTTGGGTAGCCTGATTCCTAGTGCCACCCTACTGATATATGCTATTGTTATGGCACTGTTGGATTGGACACTTCCTGGAAGATCTCGCAAACAGTTCGTCCAGTGATCCAGTGCAAACCGAACATCCCGAAGCTCCAGAATGTTGGAGGGCAAAACTCATTTTCTGGGGAAGACCAAGATCCCCCACTGTGTCAGATCCTAAAATGGCTCCCCAACCCAACAGATTGGCATTGATAAACATTATCCAGCAGACTACTGGAATGAAATACGCCTACCTCTCCAGGCTCTGAGGAACTATCCACCAGTCTAATGACTGTAACTAACTGGAATCTAGGGTCATATGGCAATCCAGACACTGAACCATCCTGTTCATACGGACAGGATATGCCTTTGTAATGGCCTGGAGTGAAACGGAGTGCATGGAACGGCCTTGAACAACATCATTCCCAGCAAGCTCACGGAAAAGACGTATCAAAGGGAACCTTTGCCTATTGTAGCTTCCAGGACCTGATTTCTCAGACTGGCTTTTTCTTAAGCTGTGGCCAGCCCTGTGGCTTTCTGTTTTTCCTCTGGATCCAGATGACTCTGGGTGCCAAAAAGACTGACTGTAAGACAGGGGGGGACCAGCTGGCGAAGCAACCATTCCTTTGTAAACCAGATGCCTGCCCTACTTTAAGTGGCAAAAAGGAACTCTTTCCCTGGAGATCTCTTCGATGTATTTGTCCAATCTTCAACCAACAGGTGTTCTCCATGCAAAGAAAAGCCCACCAACCACATTTTACAGGGTAGCTCAGCAGACTTGCTTTTTAACCACAGAGCCCAATGCAAAGTGTGTTGGCTAGACCCATGAACCACACTGCCTAAGGTGATTCCATAAATTCCTCAATATGTGTCCGTTTGTTCCCTATTTGGTCAGGCTTTGGCAATTTCCAAAGGCTGTCACAGCGGGTTGCAGAGCTAGCAAAGGAAAAAGATGCTTTCAGAATAGATTCTAGCCTCCTGTCAGCTGGGTCCTAAAAATCTAGACACATTAGTTTTTGACTAAGACAGGAGATCACTTCATCCACTGTGGCCATACTGCCCTCCTTTACAAATGTCTCCACCATATAACATCTTTCCTAAGGTTTTAGCCAGAGGCAACCTAAAGTAACAGCGTACCAGCAACTTCTGTGGCCAGAAGCAATCTCTGGCAATTCCAAGTCCGTCCATGCCGCAGCAAAGTCATCCTTAAAGACACATGCTGAGACTGACGTGCTAAGTGTAAGTGCAATGCCAGAGAAACGCAGTGTTTTCAGATGCACCTGATGCTTCTGGTCTATTGGGAGATAAGAACACAGTGGGTTATGATTGAAGTCCTCTTGGCTTCACAACGGTCAACTTGTGCTCCTCTAGGCTGTGCTTCCCCCAACTCCTCCTTCTGGAAGCTCTTCCTTTAAGCGTTTTACAGGTAATATTGTAGGAACTTTGCTGCTAATACCCAATTATGCAGATATGCAACTATGCCGATATGCAATCACGAAGTTATGCAGGTATGCAGTTATTAGCAGTACCTATCAGCCAATAAACGAATGCAATAAACATTGCAGCAATTATGCCATAACAATGTTGTAGAAAGGCCGTATAATCAGTATTGCAGGACTCCCTTATGACTGCAAGAATCCAGGCCCGCTTAAAAGCACTTATGATCCCTCAACCATCATTGAACTGCCCACATCTGCCTTCTTAAGCATGGCCGTGTAACAAGGCTTCAATACATGACCAAAATGGCCGCAGGCCCCAAGTGCATATAGGTGCACACAGCTTCCTAAACCAGAGCATACAAGGGCAATGCGTTTGAGGCACAATCTATAATGTGAGCACAGCTACTACTCATGGTTGCTAACAAGGTGAACCCTGGCTGCCCCAAATGTTTTTAAAAGTTGGTCCTGCCACTAAAACTTACCAATCCTGCTGCAGGATCTGGATTAAAAAAAGAGATCCAATCTTCACCCATCATGGATCATGGTGGGATTAGTCGCTCAGGACCTTCAAAGACTCTCTCCCTTTTCTGCTCCAGGGTCCACTGCCTTGGACCTGTATAACACCCTGCCGGAAGCTTCCTTGGTCAGTGCTGACTGCTCAGGGTTCCTTAACGCAGGGCCCAGCACCAAAAGGCCGCATTAGAAGAACCTCGCTGAGCCTTCCATCTCTGCTATGGGGCTCAGGTACCATCTATTTTAGCAACCAGCCATCCGAGTGGATCCAATTATCCAGTCCCTTGATTCCTATTCAAACCATTTTGAGACCACCAGTATTCTTACACAGCGCTGAAGTTCAGATTTTTTTTTTTTTTGCCAGTCTTGAAGGTGATGGTCACTGAAGTACTTCCTGTATGGGAGGGGCTATATAGGGGAGGACTTCCTCTCTGTTGCTGCCAGTGTCCATTCATCTATAGGTTGCACATAACCCAGATAGTCATGATTATAGAGAAAAAGGTAAACTGCGCTAATGGTTCGGCGCTAGCAGCAGCCACAATTCTAAAAAGTATATAGGGCACAGTATCTATGCTGGTTTTTTTTAACAGTTTCTGGTAAGTGCATACAATTTTGGTGAAGGATTGCTACTATTTGGTGGTTGGCACCCGTTTTTATTAGGTGGACTTTTCCAGTCACTTATCTGTGACCCATTCACTTTAAAGAATTTGATTACTTCAGTCTCAGGGGCAGATGGTACCTTCGGTGCCCCTTCAGCGGGTTTCCTCCATTCGCTACCTGGGCATTACTGTCTCCCCCAGAGTCTCGGACTTTAACGCTCAATCTCCACCCCTTGCTCACTCAACTTAAACAAAGGCTTAGTGCCTGGGATAATCTTCCCCTCTCCCTCATAGGGAGAATTAATTTGATTAAAATGAAAATACTCCCAATTTTTTTATATGCCCTAAGACATGCCCCAGTATGGATTCCCAAGTCCTACTTCCGTCAATTTGACTCAATTACTATCCCTTTTCTATGGAGGGCTAAGCCTCCCAGAATAAATAAAACCATCCTTAAACGTCCTTGGTTGGAGGGCGTCCTGATCTCCAAAAATATTATTTTGCGGCCTTACTTACCCATGCCCACAATTGGGTGGTGTCAGATGATTCCAACGCTGCTGTAGTTCTGGAGGCGGCTCTACTGGGGTCCTACGAGTCTCTGAGAAATAGCCTGTATAGGGGAGTCAGGGCACAATTCCCTCTTACGACGTCAATGAAAACGGTAATCAAAGTCTGGCAGCTTCTGGTTTGCAAGCGCCCCGACTCCCTGACGTGGCCTCCTGAAGTCCCCATTTGGTTTAATCCCCAGCTCTCTCAGTTCTTGACGGTCCCTGATCCGGGCTTTTGGGCAGCGAGGGGGGTGAAGAGCCTGGAGCACCTGTTAGTGGCTGGTCACTTCCCCTCCTTCGATTTCTTTAAAGCGGAGGTCCGAGGGCTAAAAAAAAAATTAAAAGTCAGCAGCTACACATACAGTAGCTGCTGACTTTTAATATTAGGACACTTACCTGTCCTGGAGTCCAGCGATGTCGGCACCAGGCGGCCAGAAGCAGAGCGGGCAGGGAGGAGGGAGCCGGGCTGCTGACGTCAGCGGCCGCGTCCGCTGGCCAGAGCTCCCGGAAGTGTGGAAAAGGACACCTGTCTAAAGACAGGTGTACTCTTCCCCCTCCCCCCCGAAAGGTGCCAAATGTGACACCTGAGGGGGGGGGGGGAGGAATCCAACCAGCGGAAGTTCCACTTTAGGGTGGAACTCCGCTTTAAAGAACGTTTTGGGCTCCTTAATCGGCACTTCTTTAAATACTTACAAATCCGCCATGCCTTCAACGCGCAGTTCGGCTCTGGTCCTCCGTCTCTACTCCTATCATCTTTGGAATCCTCCCTTCAGGAGACCTCTTTGGTGAAACCTACCTCCTCCCTCTATAAGGCTCTCCAGCCCTCGGTCCACTTCGGAATGGAGGGCTTATATGACAAATGGAAGGAGGTATGCTCTGAGCTGGAGGCGGAGGACTGGGAAGATATGTGGGATTATCCATTTACATACTTGATTTCGGCCAGGGATCGCTTAATTCAATATAAAATACTACACCGTGTTTATATGACTCCACATAAACTCTCTAAAATTTATCCCAATTCTAATATGGCATGCTGGAAATGCGGAAGTGCTGGAGCCGATTTTATTCATATGTTCTGGACATGCTCTGTAATTAGAAATTTTTGGAGTGTAGTTTTGGCCTTTATTGAAACACTAACTACTATCCATATTCCCTCAAGGATCGAGATTTTTCTGCTGGGATTGGTGGGGGATTTGGCCCATCGCCGGGCAGTCAGAACTCTCCTGGGTCTGCTCCTTTTCTATGCCAGGAAGGCTATTCTCCTGCGTTGGAAACAGGCGCTGGCCCCCACGCTTGACTCTTGGAAAGCTTTAACAAATTCTGTAATTCCCCTTTATAAAGCTACAAATGCCGCTAGGGGATGCCCAACCAAATTTGATAAAGTATGGCATATATGGTTGGAATCAGATTCTACTAATGCCTCACTGTGAGGGCCCTGATAGGCATGTTTAAGTCTACTCAATGATCCAGTGGTCATTCCTCGTGAGTGTGTCTCCTGTCTGTTTCCATAAAACAGTTTTATGGCATGGTTTTCAAGATACTCCTGGCCACCTCCTGTTTGTTGGTGACACCCTCTGGGTCCGGGTGTTGGGCGGCTACGAGCACTTTAAAGATCTGGGTAGTTTTACTGTGATGTTTTATGTTCACTATTTTCTTTTTTTTGTTTGATATCAGAAGCCTGGGTATGCCCAATAGGCTTTGTTTTGTGATTATTTAAAAAAGCTTTTCAATAAACATAACTTTACAAAAAAAAAAAAGAATTTGATTACTTGGAGGCATATGTTTTTGAACATACGCTCTTTCTGCACTGCTATGTGCCCAGAGCACCTGATCTGTTGGAGTATGCTGGGCCTGTAGATACCAAGCCTCTGTTCCCAACTCGGTAAGGCTGCCTTCTGGTCTTTAGTTCATACTTTTTGGCATTGTTCTGATTTGTTGCCTGCTCTTATATTCATTGTTTGGGGGTGTCCCATGGTGTATGAATAAGTTGCATGTGTCCTGTACTGTACTTGAGGATATGAAATTTACAGGTAACTTGTAGCGGAGTTCCACCCAAAAGTGGAACTTCCGCTTTAAGGGAAGGTGACCCCTCTGACATGCAACAATTGGCATGTCTTTTTTTTTGGGGGGGGGGGAGGGGTGACCAGGGACCCTGTTTTCACAGGGTCCCAGGTCCACTTCCTCCCCTGGAGCCGCGGCTTCGGAAAGTAAGTCCACCTTCCCTCCCTCCCGGTGATCTTCTGGGACACGTCACAGGTCCCAGAAGATACGCCGAGCCATTCACAAGCCGCAGCGTGACTTTCACATGCGCAGTGAGCGCCCGGCTTTGAAGCCAAAACTGGGTGCCCACACTTGTGATGCCGGCGCTGCCGAGGGGATAGGGAGACGAGCGAGCCCTCGGGCGGCCGCATCGCTGGAACGAGGGACAGATGAGTGGCTGATAAGTCAGCAGCTACCCTTTTGGTAGCTGCTGACTTTTAACAGGGTGGAACTCCGCTTTAAAAGTCCTCTTTTGATTTGGGGTAAAACCTATTTTTAGCTTACAGAACACAGGTCTCTCCCCTCTGTTCTTTATTATCTCCGTTTTGCTTACTGCAAAGCTGAGAGTTACTGGGAGTAGGAGGGCGCTATATAGGGGCTATCCCTGCAGCTTTCTTTTTACTAGTGTCCAATTACCTTAAGGTAGCTGCATATAACCCATGATTAAAAACTAAAAATCCTGTGTCCTGTTCTGTAGTCTAGGAAATTTTACTGGGAAGTCAAAAATCCAATTCTTAGAGTCCATTGAAGGACATAAATCCCACCTTTGTGATTTATGATCATGTTCGTACTGCTTGCTACAAAACTTTAGGCATGCTGATAGAAGGGAGTGATTATCCTGGCCTGGTCTACAGTTTTATTTGCAGGTGTCCAATTCTCCTGTAGGTGACAGTATAACTAAAAGTGGTATCCTGTGTCCCTCCGTGGACTTCAAGAAAAGGATTTTACTCTTAGTACAAAAACTCTATTATATCTTCTGTAATCTCTAGATGCATCCTCCACTCCAGAAACTGACTGTCTTAGCAAGGAGAAGGCAAACAGCTTTAAGAGTCCAAGGACTCAAGATTTGACAGCAAAATTAAGGAAAGCTGTGGAAAAAGGAGATTTCACTGCATTTGCAGAGCTAATTTGGAGCAATCCTCGTTATCTTATAGGATCAGGAGACAACCCAACTGTGGTGCAGGTAAGATTGTTCACACATGCATTTGCTTTTTTTTTCTTTTTTGGAAAATCAGAGCTGTTTAAATTTTTTAAATCTGTAAGGGCTTGTTCACACTTGACTAAATTTCTAACGCTTAACATATGCACCTATAGCGTTAGTATGGGTATTAGACTTGTGTTAATGAGCCTCAGTATGGGCGTTAGACTGGCGTTTTACAAGCCTTAATGACGAGTTAAAAATGCTCCCCAACTGCTCTATCGGCAGTTTTGAAATTTTTGAGCGTTAAAACACGTTAAATACGCTCCGCACGCGCCTATTCCATTACAGGAAATAAACTAATCGTAATGCACCACAAATGCCTGCCAGAGTGTTTGTGAAGTGCTAGCATAGATTTGAATGGGAGGCATTGAAAGGCTTCAAATGCCTCCTGACTCGACATGAGGCTTCAATTTTGAAGCAACGCGACACTAACACTTCATGTTTTGATAGTGTGAACAGCACTGTGTGCTGTCCAGTGTATCATTTGCATAGGCGTTTGAAGGGCGTTTTCAATGCCTCCCAAACTCCTGCTTTTAATGCCAGTGTGAACTTAGCCTAGCAGTCTGTATCTTGATGTTGATGAGGAGCTAATCTGCAGATAGACTGACTTGCTAAACCAGGCATCCAGAATATTTTGTTGCCCATGTCCAGCATCATTGGGAGTATATGGGAACAATCATATTTATGATATCCTGAGAGGCTGCACAGAAGTCCCAGTTTTTTGTAAAACTTACACATGTATTGCAGTTATAGAACATAGTTTCTTCCTTGAAAATTTAGACTAAATCAATTCATGGTCTCTGATACAGAAGCACCATGCTTGGAATGAATTTTAAGTGATTGTAACCAGAAGTTTTTTTTATCTTAATGCATTCTATGCATTAAAGTACAACTAAAGGCAACATACATATTTTAGTAAATCCTCATATAAATACACCCCCCCCCCTGCTTAATCTGCCATGCGTACCTCTCTGCACATACCTATCAGAACTGCCTGTCCTATCAGCTCTGGGGAAGAGGAGAGAAAGCCGCGGGGATTTCAGATCCCCAGACCAGTAAAGTGGCGACCCGATGTCTTGCAGCGAAGAAGTCCTTCCTAATCCGTAATTTGCATGTGTATTTTTGGCACCCCAAATGCATAACTTTAGTTTTAATATTGAGCCCCATCTGGTGCTGCCCAATCTGCTATTTTGTCAAAGTTTTCCTGTAATGAAGCTGTATGCTGTGCCTCAGTTATTTCCCTGCACAATTTGGTATCAGCAAACAGTGAAATCAAGCTCTTGATTCTCACCTCTGTATCATTAATAAAGAAATTGAACAGCATTGGCCACAAGGCAGAACCCTGGGGCTTGCCATTCACAATTTTAGATCATTCAGAGAATGAGTCATTCATCACTACTCTCTAAACCCATTCATGTAACCATTTTTCTGTCTATGCACATACAATTTCATCGCCTTCAACAGACCCTGTTGCATATGTGGGGTTTTTTTTTTCTACAATTTTGGATGGAGTAAAGGAGGGTTATAACCTCTTTCAGGTTTAGGTTTGCCATATGTGTCCCATCCCATTGGGGAGATTTCCCTTCACTTCCTGTGCCATGGCAAAATTGGAAGTGAGAGGAAATCCCCCCAGGTAAGGGAATCCCTGGTTGTCACCATAAATGGCATCTGTATTGTTAGATCCCCCCCCCCCCCCATTAGTGTTCTGAGAACAACCCCAAATTTGTGTTTTTTCTTTACATTCACTGATAATGGTAAGCATGGCAAACGGAGAGGGTGAATTTCCCTAAAGTATACACGGACAGGTGTTCTAATCCTTTTCCACTCTATCCAAAACAAAAAAAAGTTTTGCATTTAGGCCCCTTTCACATCTGGGCCATCTGTCAGTTTTTTTTAGGTGGACCCGATCGGACCATACATTGCCCTTTATGGAGCAGCAGATGTAAATGGACATGTGTCCATTTGCAACTGCTGACATCTGATCCTGTCTGCTAAAAACAGACAAATGGGGGATGCACTCCCAATCCCTCTGGTGCATCGGATAACCGTCGAATGTAAATACCGCCCATAGAGAAATATATCCTGTCATCCGCCTGCTCAGTAAGTGCCGGTTCACACAGGGGCGACCTGTCAGCCTGACAAGTTGTGCTCCATGCAGTACAATGGAACCGTTCTAATATGAGCAACTCAAGTCACACCGACTTAGAAAAAGGTTCCTGTACCTTTTGGGGGAGACTTTGGAGCGGCTTGCGTTGACTTCTATTATAGAAGTTGTTTGCAAGCTGCGTGACTTTGAAGCCGCCCCTGTGTGAACCGGCACTAAGGATCAGCAGAGAGATCCCATGCTGAGCAGGCGGATCCACTGGCACAGTCTGCCAGTGTGAAAAAGCCCTAAGTTATACTTTTACGTTGCTGAACCTTGTGGTATTCTGGTTTCACTGCTCTTCATTGTAAAAAACAATTGAAGGTAAATATTTCCAAGAATACTTTGCTTTCTCTTATAACAAGCACTTTTCTCAAAACCTTTGCAGCAGTTAAATTTGGTCAAATTAATAAAAGCTCATCTGTGATTGGTTGATGTGGACCTTTATAACTTTCTGTCTCTGCATCTAATTCGTTTTCTATATAATGTGTTTGCTCTGAATGCATTTTGTATTCTACAGGAAGGGTGCAGGTACAATGTCATGCATGTAGCTGCCAAAGAGAACCAGGCTGGGATCAGCCAGCTGTTGCTAAATACTTTGGAGAACCCAGAATTCATGAGGCTTATGTATCCCGATGATGATGATGGCATGCTTCAGAAACGTATTCGGTATATCGTTGACCTTTATCTTAACACACCAGATAAAATGGTAAATAATTTTACTGATCGCTTGGTTTTCTTCCAAAAAAAAACCCCCCAAAAAAATCCTCTCTAAATATTATATTGGTTTTATACTTTCTTTTCAGGCCTTCGATACTCCTTTGCATTTTGCTTGCAAATTTGGAAATGCAGAGGTAGTCAATGTGCTGTGTTCACATCCTGACATTATAAAAAATCCCAGAAACAAGTATGAACAGACGCCAGAAGAGGTAATATTGCTTTTGTGCATCATGATGACATTTAGTGTTACTAAACCAAATAATATGAAATTGGTTCATCTGCCCCCCCACAGTGCACACAGCTTATAAATATTCTTTCACCCATATTTATGGTGTTACATGTTACTTTGGAGCAGTCCCCCACTACCCCTAATTGTCTCCCTGCACCTGCTGTCACATTTTATAAACTGTTTTGATGTGCAGGAGTCTGGCCACACAGCTGTGTCATTCGCTCAGAGATCTGGGAATGAATGAAGTAAAAGTCACATCTTCCACCATGGCAGACTGGTAGTTCTCAATGAACTACAAGAGCGCAGATGAGCACCCTTTATAGTTGATTGACTCTTCCTGCACTTCAGTAACTGCCCATATAGAGGTACAGGCAGACAGCTGCACTGAGTGTCTGCAGGGGCTTGGCAATGCACTCACCATCCACTAATTGCGATTTGCAGGCTGCAGTGTGTAAAAATAATAAATGCTTTTTTTTTTTTTTCTTTTTTTTCTTTATAGGTGAACTTGGCCTTTAAACAGTGTTTTGGAAAATAACTTGCTTTGTTTTTAGTATTAGTACTCCATATGATGTAATTTGCTATTCTGACGATTGTTTTAATATTTAGTACATGGTTTTCTACTGGACATCCAGCTTATCCTTGATGCACTGATGTATCAGTATCCCATGCGACTGTCAATTAAATGAATCAGATGACCGTACTTCTATATATTTAATTAATGAGTAATAATTTATGTGCATACAGGTAATATGTGAACGAAGCAAAAATAAATCTACAGAGTTGAAAGCAAAGATTAGAGAATATCTAAAAGGTACATGCTCCATTTTCTTTGTGTGGTGTTATGGATCTATCCCAGTTTGCTTTCCTTTTTAACTACCTCCCACCCACCATATAGACAAAAGACAGCGGGCGGGGTGCTCTCTTGTTCTGGGACGTCCTATGATGTTGCCCCAGTCTCACTGTGGCTCTTTACCCGTGTGATCAGCTGTGCCTATCACAGCTGATCACATGTAAACAAGGAAATGCAGGTTATCAGCTCTCCTCAACTCACACTGACCGAGTGTGGCAAGAGCCGATCAGTGGCATCTTCTCACAGGGAAGACCAGCCCCAACAGTGCCCATCAGTTATGCTAGTCAGTGCTACCTTTTTAGTGCCTGCCTATCATTTCCCATCAGTGCCACCTATCATTGCTGCATAGTAGTGCAGCCTCGTCAGTGCCCATCAGTGCAGCCTCATCAGCGCACATCAGCTGGCATATTCCGGTCTTGCGCAGACAGCTCCAGTAAACAGATACCATCCAAATTAGCATATTTGTTTAGTTTTGTATAAAGAAAAATAAAAGGAGACCAGCTGCGCAATAATGGAATCTGGGTTAGTGACCAACCTGCCACCCCACTGCCCGCAAGGCGCCAATAGTGCCCGTTGATTGCTGTGACCTGGCAATCTTGACCAAAAGTTTCCCCGTCTGTTCCCCCTCTTTATAAAATGCCGGCTTTAAAAGAAACTCTATCTGCCTAAGAAGTTACCACACGGTCCAAAGCATCCTGGGTAGACATCTAGTACCAATGCAGAGACAATAGAATAATTTACATACACTTGCTCCAAATGGTGTTCCTGTTCGAGCTCAACCCTCAGACCACTTGCATGTAGTTTTACACTATTTGGCTAATAAATATAGCCCGCAGGAAAGCCTTAATCCTCTCAGCTTTGCAAATAATCTACGTGATTCTAATGGGCTGCAAGGAAATCCGCAATAGAGCGGTTTACAAAGGTATGTGAGGGGAAGAGATTAAGCCAGAATGCATTAAAGTGATTGTAAAGGTAAATATTAAAAAAAAATGTCTATGCTTACCTGCTCTGTGCAATGGAATTGCACAGAGCGGCCATAAACCTCCTCTTTTCGGGTCCCCCGCTAGCGCTCCTTGCCCCTCCCCTTTGTCTAGTGCCCCCATGGGAAGCCGCTTCCCATAGGGGCACTCATGCATGCTTTGACACAGAGAACGGGATTTGGGGCCCCCCAATTTTAAGCTTCCAATGGGCACCAGGGGAGAGTGATTCGATATGCCCCTGGGAGTACAGTTAATGTCCATAATGCAGGGCAATAAGGAGGGTGTACCCAAACACAGATCGATCCTGGATAGACCTATGAGATTTAGAAAAACTAGAAAACTGTTTCTCTTGGGGGTGTTTAGCACGCCAGAAGTCTATCCAACCCACCCCAATCTATAGAGGACAGTACCCCTGTCAGCGGCTCCCCCATTAGGAGAAGGGTGCTTATCCAAAAGAGGATGGAGATGGCAATTAGACTCCCATCAGCAAGAGAGACAATCCAGGCTTATCTAATGGGTACGTCAAAAGGGATTGTAATACAGTCCTCGAGAATGGGGGGGTGGAACATATACCACCAGTAGGACACATTGTACAGTAAGTGGCAGTGAAAAAATGCATATCTCCGTTCGTCATCCACAAGTACATCAATTTCCTGAAATGCAAGGGAGTGGCGTATCAATACACTAACCCTTCTGGAGTAGGAGTGGGTGGAATAATAGGGCCATTCTGCTCATGCATACTGAATACATGACAGTGTAGACTGGAGACAAGTAGATACCGAGGTGGTACCTACGTAGACTGGTAGTAAGCATAGATCTCTTCTGGGGATCTCTTCACAAAGACCCTGTACATTCTACGAGACTGTAGGCACTCACACCATGTGAGGATTGTCATAATCCAGCCGGGTCGAATGTGACAACTAGGCAATGTGGAGTGTAAAAGGCAAATTAGAGGAATCTTGGGGACCCTCAGGTCACCAGAACTAATGTCCCCATTGGAAGATTTCCCCACTATTACTTTTCTGTGGACAGCCCAAAATTTGGGATTTTCTTTAACTTTCAGTGATAATGGTAAACCGAACAAATAGAGAGGGAGAATCTCCTAGACAGCAATAAAAACTGACATGTATTCTAATCCCCCCTCCACTCTATCGAAAACTAAAAAAAAAAATAACCATTTGGTTTTTGGTTAATGGCGCTGTTTCAGCCTTCTCTGAACGTTTTATCTTGATGGCTAGAAACCGGCTTCTAAAACGTCCGTTTTGCATGCCGCATTTTGCGGTGTTTGCGTCTAGGAGCGTTTTTGAAAAAAAAAAGTATATATATATATATTTTTTTTTAAATGAAAACGCCTGTAAACAAAATGCTCCTAGATGCGAGTTACCGTGTTTAGGCGCGTTTTACAAGCTGTTTGCCGTTTCAAATGCCTCTGAACTGGCGTCTGAACCATTTTTTTTGCATTCCAAAAAAAGCCTCTAAACTCAACTGCCTGGAAACTACCTTAAATGGCCCTGGTGTAAATGTACTGATAAGACATCATAGAGGAGAGTTCAGGGGCAGCTGAATAAAATGCCCAAATGCCTCCTAAACGTCCGTTTACCAGCAGCAGTGTAAATGAGGCCTTAAGTAGTTGCTGTTTAAAGATTAGGATATGCAAGTCCACGCTCTGAAAACAGCTTGTATTGAGAATACCGAACCACGTCATGCAAAATCGCGCACCTGTACATCATTTTGTTGAAGTGCTTGTACCGGGGTGATGCCTGCAGCTGCTCGGTACTGTATTTTAGAGCCAACGGTCGGCTTTCTTGTAATAACTGATGCAGAAAAGCAGCCACTCGGCTGTTACATGCAGCGTTATTACAAGGAGACGCAACCCGCCTTCTGCCGCTCCGTTGGGTCTCCCGGAGTCCCGAACAAAGCCGGATTCAGTTTTGATCAGGTCTCCGATGTAGAAACCGAATCCAGCTTTGTTCAGGCACCATTTTTAGAGAATGTCCATATTTAAAAATGCAGATCTTGGCTTTTTGAATACTTTGAAGTGCAGAGGAGGGTTTTGGGGTCTTTTAGACTCCAGATCCCTCCATAAAGCGTCAGTCACTGTCTATTACTGTCACCACGAGATGTTTACATTCCTTGTGACACCAATAAAAGTGATCAGAAATTTTTATATTTTTCTTAAAGGGACCGTGTAAAAAATAAAATGAGAAAATAATTTTTTTAAAGCGCCCCATCCCTCCGTGCTCTTGCGCCAAAGAAAACGCGTACGTAAGTCGTGCCCGGAAACTTAAACGGTGCTCAAATTACACGTGAGGTATCGCCGCAATTATAGCAATAATCCTAGTGCAAGACCACCTGTAACTCTAAACCGGTAACCTTTTAAAAATGTTTAAAGCGTTGCCTATGGAGGTTTTTAAGTACCATAGTTTGTCGCCATTCCACGAGTGTGTGCAATTTTAAAGCGTGACATGTTGGGTATCTATTTACTCGGCATAACCTCTTTTACATTATACATAAAGTGGGCTAACTTTACTGGTTTTGTTTTTTTAGTTTTTTTTAAATTCATTGAAGTATATTTTTTCCCGAAAAAAAAAAAATTGTGTTTAATAGATCGCTGCGCAAATACAGTGTGACATAAATTATTGCAATGACCGCCCTTTTATTCTCTAGGGTCTCTGCTAAAAAATATAATGTTTGGGGGTTCTAAGTAATTTTCTGGCAAAAAATACTGATTTAAACGTTAAACAACAAATGTCAGAAATAGGCCTGGTCTTGAAGTGTTTATCTTTTGAGTTCCAAAGAGGATTGTTCATCCTAGAAAGTATTTATCTTTTTACGACTTGCGATCCTCTTTAGGGTGTACAATATGTGAGTGTATGTACTGTTGTTTTTTTTTTTTTTTTTTTTTTTTTTTTATTCCTCAATGTATGCTTTATGTAGGAGTTTGCAATTCTAATTTGTTACAACTTTACTCCC
>BLSH010541772.1:746610-759804 GCA_018402905.1 Glandirana rugosa
TGCCTGGAGGCGAGACACTCTCCACCTTCCCGACACTAGTGTCGGAAGGACATTCACTTCCGACACTGGTGAAGGGAAGGGGTCGATCCGTTCAGGGGGATGTCATTCTTGTGCGGGTCCCTTGTGTCAATTGGGAATCTCGCGGGGGACGTCCAATTGGGGAAGTGACGGTTACCGTAAATGTGTCATTAGTCACGTAAAAATATCGTGACTAGCGACATATTTACGGTTACCAGGGTTTTTTCACAGTTTTGTAAGACTGTACAGGCGGGGTTATAGCGTCATGGCGATTTTTAGCGTCTAGCGGCGGTAAAAATCATTTTTTTTTATTTATTTATTTTTGGGGTTTTTACTTAAGAGTAGTAGGCATTTACGCTGTTCTTACTGTAGGGGGACTTGCCTAGCTGGGGAAGGGAAGTGGTCACAGCCTTCACTTACAGGAAGGCTGTGATCACAGCCCTTCCACCTCTCACAGAGCGGAGGTCCGTGCTTACATACACGGACCTCCGCTCATTTGCTCCGGGGGGGGGCATCGCGGGTGGCCGGCGGCAATCGAAGCCGCCGGACCCGCTCCCTGGACCCCCCCCGGACACAGTGAGCGCACGCCTCCGGCGGCGCGCGCTCACAGTGGCTCTGTATCGCGGCCGCCGTCGTATGACGGCGATTCGCGTTACAGAGCCACATTGTCGCCGTCAATTGCCGATCAGCCGTCGGCAAGCGGTTAATTAAATGTAAAAAATCTTTTTTTTTTTTCTTTCACTAACCTTTTTACTATTTCCTTTTCTCTGTTTATTTGTATCTTTTCTACCCCCTTTCCTTTCTCGTTCTTCTAATTTACTTGTCATTCACAATAGGAGAATGAAGTTGAACAAATCTGCTTTGAATTCACCTTAATTGATGTTATCGTCTGATTGGAGGGGGCAGATCTTCAGCTTTATGAACCTGTATATTTATTTGTTTTGTGTATCACTTTAGAACATGCAGTGTGCAAGGCCCTGTGCTGACACCCGTCTGCATTTTTCATCTGTACATGATGCTGGCCCTTCAGTGTGTATATGTGGATTCTTCTTAATGGATGGGTGAGAAACATTTCCTATCAGAAGTAATAGAGGCTTCTTGTGCTTTTTTTTGTGCCTCAGCATGCTCCAACTCTGGTTGATCCTCCATTCTCATTCTACCCAACCAGTTCACCTTTGCAAAGAGAGTTGGTTGGTCCTCCTGTACAGTGTTTGCCTCCTGCGTTGGTACTTCTTCCTCTTTTCAATGTCATTGTGCCTCTCGCTAAAACACACAGACTGCAGAGTGTCTGCACAACAAGAATTAGAGGTAAGGAACCACTGCCACATCCATCACACTGTAAATTAAAAGAACACAGTGTGTTCAGACACAGGACAGAAATGCACAGAATAACTAATCGTAGAAGACTGACATACAACACAGAGCACACATGCTTTGCAACACCACTTGTTAACTAACCACTTGACTCCCCCCAGGCTAATTCTGACATTTCTCACATACATGTAAAAATCAGCAGTTTATCAAACACAAATTTTCAAGAAAAAAAAAAAAGCACTTTAATGAATTTTAGTGCACACAAAGACAATATAATACCTGATTTTTTGGTAAAATATAAAAGACGTCATGCTGAGTAAACAGATACCTGTCAGGCTTTGAAATTTAATACGCCTGTGGAACGGCAACAAACTATACTACCTAAAAATCTCCTTAGGCAAGGCTTTAAAAGCCTTTACAGATTACCCATTTAGAGTTGTACAGGAGGCCTGGCACTAGAATTATTGCTCTCACTCTGATATCCACAGTGATATCTCACATTTGTGGTGCGATTGCCATTTACATGTGCATGTGGGCCTTCGTACAGGAGCGCTTTAAAAGTTTTATTTTATTTATCAACTTTATTGCTATCGCAAGGGATGAACAACATGCCTTGTGACAGCATGAGAGATCTGGGGTCGACCCCAGTCACACTGAGGTGCATTTCAGGTGCTTTCATTCTAAAAAAAAAAGTGCCTGAAAAGCTCACGAAAACCTATTTCCATTACAATCAATGAATGCTTTCACACTGGGGCAGTGCGGTGAAAAAACACCCCTCTCCATTGAAATGAACGAAAAGCTCTTCAAAAGTGCTCAAGGTTTTACTGGCAGTTTAGAAGCGCCTCAGTGGGAAAATCTCAGATCTCTCCACTGGCTTTCAAAGCATCTGATCAAACCGAGAAGTGACCCCCTTCTGTCTCCTTCTAAAGTGACCGAGTGTCTGTATAGCCACTCAGATCACTTTTATATTGTAGACAATCGGCTGCTGAAAACAATTGGTACCAGGATCATGGTTATAGCCTCAATCGTGCTCCCAGTATAAATGCCTCAATAAGAGGACATATACATTTATATGGTGGTATTGAGGTGGTTAATGTTGTAAGGAGGACATGGTGGAATTTTAACTTTTGCTAAGCCAATTATGGTGGCATGGTTGGCGAAAAAGCACAATTAACTCTGCAAGAGATATAACTGACAAAACTGCTACATTAACACCTCCCATTAAAAATTGTATCCTTAGTCCTAGTTAATATGTATGTTAAAGCATTTCTAGTATTCATTTGCGTTTTAGGCTCCGTTCACATCTAGGCATTTTTCTGCTCTAAGCCTCAGCTGTAAAAATGCTCAACAAGACAAATCCCATTCATTTCACTGGCCCCTGTTCACATCTGAGCATTCTGTCGCCTATAGCAAAACGCTTGTCGCTCAAAAAAGTACATGAGCTTCTCTTTTGGCAGATTACAGGCGTTTTAATTCTTTTACATTGGTGACCCTTTGAACTTCAAAACGCCTGAAAAAAACCCAAAAGAACACTTGTAAAATAGCAACGCCTAGATGTGGATGGAGCCTAAATGAATAGCATGATGAGGGCACGTTATATGCAGGTACATTGGGTTATGCACAGAGACTTCCAAAATGTGTAGAATATATCATAATTATGGGAATCCTGGTACCTATCCATGGTAGCATACATATTGTTGGTGCTCCACCTCCATCCAATCCATAAACTTAGTAACTATAAGGCCTCATACACACGGACGTTTCTTAAAAAATAAACAAAACGTCGGGCCCGACGTCAAGGAGAAAAAAAAATTGGCGTTTTTCGTCATTAGTGAGCGTCAGCGTCAATAGGCTTTTTTTTAAAAAAAAATCATCCCTCTGCTATTTTTCAACCTAAAAACGTTGGCATTAGTGAGCGTTTTGTGGCGTCGGCGTCAAAAAAAGTCAAAACATTACAGCCTCAGAACGCGCTGGCCGTGAGTTCTAGTTTCAGCTCACTAACGCCGACGCCATCTACAGCTCAAAAACGTCTGCGTTTTTATGGAGCTATTGACTAACATGGAGAGCTGCAAAAAAACGCCAGAAAACGCTGGCGTCAAAAAAAGTCTGTGTGTATGAGGCATAAAAGTCTGCGAATAGCCTCAACTTCACTATTGTAACTATCTACAAGAGTGGGAATTGTATTCTGCCAAGGATAGGCAGCAAGAAAGTTAAGTATACAATTGTTTGGTTTTCCTAGTGTCTCCATGGCAGCATACATATGGTATATACCTAGTATACAAGAGAGGAACTGCACAATGGTTTACTGCTCAGTCAGAGGATTTCAGCAGCCTTTGGCCAAAGTCTCTGAAAGGGAGTTTAGCCAGATCAGTGCTGAGTTGCAATGCTTTTGGTGGAGGGTGCTGTGGTTGTTTGAGACACTGGTTTACCATTAGCCCTGTATGCTTAGTAAAAGGGTTGTAAACCCTTACATATACCCACATAAAGGCTAAATTCAGTTTGAAAAAATATAAATCCACACATGAATATATTTTTGTACAGGATCCTGCAGACTGTTGCACCCACAATCAGTGGATCGTGGGTGCAATGCCAGGCTCCTTCTGTGGTCTGTGCTCATACCTCTGTATGGCCTTTAGGGTACAGAGTTGTAGGCAGTGTGAATGCACTACAAGTATACTACTGATCAGCACACTTGCAGTTCATTGAAACACGTCTGTCTGCCATGGCAGACGGGACTTGTAGTTTATTCAATCATAGATTGCTGTGAAATGCTCTGCCTGCACAGCTGTAGCATTTTCAAAATATGTCAACAGGGAGAGGAACCCCCACCTGCTGTCAGAGAGAAGGGCTCTGGCAGTGGGTGAATAGGAGCATGTTACACCGTAAATAGGGGTAGAACATAACCCTAAAGGTCAACCTATCCTTTAGCCTCAGGTGGTACAGAGATTAAACAAATCATTTAACATAAATTGTACCTGTTTATTTTATGACGCTGTATGGGAGAGATGGCTGCAGATACACAGATCCAAGGATTTTTCTCAGCTTAAGCAGACAAGGGGCAGGGATCTACACTGACTGGAGAGGAGATTGGGGTGGAAGGGACACACCCTCCCTACACAGTACCATAGGAAAAATGTGCACAGCTGAGACTGTCAATCACCTGCTGTGTGCTGGAGGGAAGTGGGGCCATCAACTGGGATTGCCTGGTGTCAACATAACAGCTTAGAAGCGAGTCATGCAAATGGCAGAGGCATGACACTGGGAGCTTTGGATTGTAGCAAATGCACATTATAGAAGGGTATGCTTTGCTGATTTTTCATGTCAGAGGTTTACAACCCCATTAATTTAATCTTATAATCAAGTTAGCAATAGTTCACATTGAGGCTGGATGACCCTTCTTTGCACTACACCTATGTTTCCCAACTACAGTCCTCAAAGAACCCCAACAGGTCATGTTTTCAGGATTTCACTCAGATGAAACGGCTGCGGTAATTATTAAGGCAGTGAAACTGATCAAGTCACCTGTGCAAAATAATGGAAAGCCTGAAAACATGACCTGTTGGGGGTCTGAGGACTGGAGTTGGGAAACATTGCAGTACAATGAAAGAAGAAGCCTATCAGACTTTCCAAATGTTCTTGTACATGTAAGAATGCTTTAGTGATTGTAAAGCGTCAAAGTAATGTCATGCAGAAGATCCCCCTGAGGAAGACACGCGACCCTTGTCAGCACGTGTAGGGGAGGGATGAGGACAGTGAAGGTACCCGGACCCTTACAAGGAGAAAGCAGTCAGTGGTCCTTTGGGGGAATTTTAATACACCCTGCCTGGTGCACTGGAAGCACCAGGAGTATGTGAGTACTCCATTTTGAATACATTTTATAAGTCAATGTCTTAATGGTATACGCACTATTAAAGCTTTTTTTTTTTTTTTATCCATATGTACCTTAATGCTATGCACTGACTGGGAGATTGTTATATGCAAGAGCGGAGAAGCCAGGAAATCAGACTGAGCCCTGGAGAGGCTCACAAGCGCTGTTTGACCTAACTTAAGTGTGGGGTCACGCACTTTGAGGTGAGGATACACTCATAAGGGGGAACACGCCTGAGGCGGCACAGCGTTTTGTTGGAGCACATCAAAAAGGAGTGATTGGATCAATAAGTTTTTCATGGAATGTGATTTGTTGAAGGATTCATGTCACAACCGAAATATATGACCTGCACATCAGAGGACTTTATTTAAGCACCATGAACTGCATGTTATTTTGTCTAAACATTGTGACATTATTATATTTTTTTTTTGTTATTATAGTTTTAGATAGGTAGGCCCAGTGCAGCACATGTATAGATTTGATTGATTTTTTGCACATATATATGGGAATGTGAGCATTGTCAGCAGCTTATGTTTAATTCTGTTTTTTGTGAAACACGTTAACTCGCAAGACTCTTTGAATTATTAATGTCATGAAGAAGGTTCTTCTCCAGTAATGAAAAGAAGCAAAACCAATTGTGGAAGTTAAAGTGATATGTTGAAAAGGACTTTTGACACAAATTAATGAACGAGTTGAAGGACCACTCTGGGTAAAAAGTCAATATCACCACTACGGCAGCAGTTTTTAAATGTATTGTACAATAAACAGCATTGTTCTATGGATGCAAACGGAGATGAAAGTCCTTCCAGAACTAAAGAAATTCCACTGGCAATGCATATTCTTTCTTGTGGCCCTTAATCTCAGCACAGCTTTTAAAAGCTGTCAAAAGGTATTCACTACCCACCTCACATTCCTAAGTGCTAATAACTGGGTGATTAACCCACTCCTAGATCTGGACCCGCTTGTTGTCCTGAACTTCTGGGTCTAAAGTAAACAAATGTCTCCCATATTCTGTGGTAACATTTTCGGAAAGTTAACAGAGTAGTAACAACGCCTTCAGCAAGGTATGATCCTTGATCTCATCCCAGCACTGGATAAACTGAATATATCAGATTTTTATAGCAGAAGCTTCTGTTAATGCTATCCAAGACTCAGCTACAGTGTAATGTTGAATTCTCGGTCTAACAGCTAAAATGACCCTTTGGCTCAAGCTCTGGTCTGTGGACCTACCTTCCAAACAAAAACCTTCTTTGGTGTTGTATACCATTTGATGGCAAGGCATTGTTTAGAGGAAAACTGGATGCAGCTATTAACCGAGTCACTGGAGGCAAGTGTGGCCTCATGCACATGATAGTGACAGGTAAGGTTTTTTCCAGCAAAGCAGTCTTGGTAATAAATTTAAAATACATTGGAGAGGATTACATTAAACTTTGATGGCCTCAAAGTCCAAAGTTATTATCTGTGGTCAGGCTATTCCGAAATCCTTTTGACAGGTTGCCTGTCCAGGTCTGAGAGGTAGGTGCAAGGCTAAGAACATATAGTAGACTCAGGTGGGGCATTACCCGGACAGATGGATACTATCTACCTTTGTGAACAGCGACTGGATGTTCAAAAAACAGCTTCCACGGCAGTTGGAATGGGCGAAGCGGTCAATCTTTGAATTCGCAAACAAACCAGGCTCAATGCTGGCCAGGGCTCTACAAGGTCCTAGAAAACGTACATTCATCCCTCATATCTTGGACGACAGAGGAAAGAAAGTTCACACCTCTAAGGACATTGCGCAGGTATTCTACGACTTCTATAGGCGATTATACAATCTTCACCCTGATCTCTCAGGAGCAGAGGGCGAGGCACGAGGCTGCTGCGGGAGACTACATCGCCCAATCAGGCATGCCTACTTTGGCACAAGAAGTCAGTGAGGCTATGGAGGTCGAGATATCGACTGAAGAGTTCATTACGGCCCTAGCTCAGTCAAAGCCAAACAAGGCCCCTGGCCCGGATGGCTTCACAGTAGCGTACTACCGAGCTTTCTCATCCTTTTTGACGGCCTTCAACTCGTTGAAGGGGGAGGGGACCCTCCCAGTCGACTCACTAAGGGCAATTATTACCTTGATCCACAAGGAAGGGAAAGACCCCACCCAATGTGGGAACTACCGTCCCATTGCCCTACTGAATTCAGATCTGAAGCTCTTTTCCAAAATCTTGGCAAATAGGCTTCTCCCACACATTGCGCTACTGGTACACTTTGACCAAGCTGGCTTTGTTCCCCAGCGAGAGGCTCGCGATAACATCACCCGTGTGCTGGATCTCATAGTCCATGCCCGGAGACACCGGAAATCACTACTCCTACTGTCGACCTATGCAGAAAAGGCCTTTGACAGGGTGGCCTGGCACTTTTTGCAGGCCACCCTGTCATATATTGGTTTAGGCCCTAACATGCTTCATTGGATTCTCGCTTTATATTCTCATCCTTCGGCGGCAGTGAGAGCCAATGACTGGAGGTCAGAATATTTCTTTTTGGGGAATGGGACGAGACAAGGCTGCTCTCTGTCTCCGATCATTTTCATACTTACTCTGGAACCCTTTCTTTGTTCGGTTAGAAGGAACCCCGATATAAAGGGGATCCAAGATCTCTCCGGCCACCACAAGGTCGCCGCCTACACTGACGATCTGATCTTTTTTGTGTCCACTCCTGACATCTCCCTCCCCAACATTCTAGAGGCTCTACGGGTGTATGGAGAACACTCAAACTACAAAATAAATGTGGCCAAGTTGGCCGCGCTGAATGTTACATCCCCCCCATCGACATTGGACAGGCTCCACGATGCGTTCAATTGGTCAGCTGCCCCTATAAAATACCTGGGCATATACGTAACCTCTGATCCGGCGGACCTCTACTTGGCCAACTTCATCCCTCTCCTAACCAAGCTGAAGGCAGAACTCAGACTATGGCACTCATTGATCCTTACGTGGTTTGGACGCTGTGCGGCATTAAAGATGACTATTCTTCCTCAGATTTTGTATGTACTACAAGCTATTCCCATCCAGATTCCCACTGACTTTTTTGGGCAACTAAGAGCCCTTTTCAGAGACTTCATATGGTCTCATAGACCTGCCAGAATCAAGCTCCAGACTTTGTCGCTGCCCAAGGCCTTGGGGGGTCTGGGAGTGCCCGACGTGCTTAATTATTATAGGGCCGCTCACCTCGCACGAGTGGTTGATTGGCACTGCCATGCGGACTCCAAGCAGTGGGTAGCTCTGGAGATTGCAGAGGCCTCTTTGCCGTGGATACAGGCCAAACTCCCCAACGACATGAGTGAACATCCACTGATTGGAGCGACGTTAGGGAATACGAGAACAGTCCTGCGCTCCTCAGATTTGGCCCCTCTCCCGTCCCCGATGACACCGATCCTCGGAAACCCTGACTTTATTCCGGGCATAACCAGCAAAGGGGTACGGAGGTTAGCTTTACAGGGGAAGACGCGGTTGAGGGATGTGTGGCCACGGGGTGCTCTGCCCTTGCAAACGGACATCGCGGGGTTATTGGACCCCCCGATGGATGCTCTGAGTACTTACCAAGTCAGGCATTTTCTCTCCTCACTACAGAAGGCTCACTTCACCCCTCGCGATCTTACGCCTTTCGAATCGATTTGTAACACGGGGGAGCCCACCAGACATACCTTGGCTGCTCTGTACAAGCTTATCTCGTCTCCGGATGGCGAGTCAACTCCTACCTTTATTCGGCGTTGGGAATGCAACCTTGGCAGGCAATTCACACCAGCTCAGGTCGACAAAATACTCCTATTGGCACACAAATCGTCCCTGGCGAGTCAATACCAAGAGGCGGGTTACAAGATACTCACCCGCTGGTATAGAGTGCCACAAGTCCTACACCAGATGTTCGGTACTATTCCAGACGTGTGTTGGCGTTGCAGATCAGAGGGAGGCTCGATTCTACATATCTTCTGGTCATGCCCCGCTTTAAAACCATTTTGGGATGGGGTAGCATCCACCATTAAAAGCCTAAGGGCTGTGGACTTGAAAGATGACCCAGCCCTGGGTCTCTTGCACTTGACGGAGATGCCCCTAAAGAAATATAAAAAAACCTTTACGATGCAGCTCCTCAACGCGGCCAAGGTTTGCATCCCAGCCCTGTGGAAGCAGACACAGCCCCCAACCAAGGCCCTTTTTGGTTTTCAAAGATATATCACATTCATCGCATGGAGGAGCTATCTGCATCCCTGTCTAACACAGAAGAACAGTTCAGGAATAAGTGGAGACCTTGGAGATATTTCACTGGCACGGAGGATTACCTGCGGGTGGCTGCCTGATAGAGTTACCGACTGGATCATATTCCTATATAATTATCTTATTGTGACCCCTGTGGCTCCCTCCTAGGGGGCCCCTTGCCCCCTCTTCTTTGGTACAGATTTTTTCCTCACCCCCCAATACTACATTTTATTTTTTTATTTATTTATTTTTTCTTTCCCTCTCTCTCTTCCCCCTCCTTTCCTCCTTCTCATCTATATTCTTCTCTTTCTTCTTTCGAAAAAGAGGGTAGGCCTTAGATGGCCCCCCTGGAAAATTGGGAAGACAAAAATGTTTGTGTTGATGGGGGGGGGGGGCCTCCGGGTGCGTACCCCTCTCGGATAGCTTGACACACAGTCTCTGTTACACAGCCACCTACTAGATATGGTCATAATACCCTTGACAGACTTTGAGTGGCCGTGTTGGAATGTTTACATGTGTATATCTTCAATTGCTGTTACATTATGATGTTCTTTTCACATGTGCTGATCTGCTGGTTGTAACAGTTAACCCAATCTGATTGATTTCTATGTAAATTATGCGGCCCGCGTCTTGCGGGTCGCAAAGATGTTTGATTTTGTTAACTGGAATAAAGAATTAAAAAAAAAAACAGCTTCATTGGTACTCCTATGTGCTTATAAACCTCATGCAGCAGCTTTGGCATATAGATGGGTGGTGCTGACAGCAGATGCAGGAGTGTGGACTAATAATATAGAGGAACTGACTTCCTATGGTGTTTGGAAGGTGAATTAAAAAAAAAAAAAAAAAATGTGTACCAATTTCTTCATCTACACATTTGAGGTGGATTTGGGAATCCTTCTCGCTGTGTCATTTTATTCGGACAGCAGGACTCCAATGCTGTCAGAATACACTGATCAGTGCTGCAGCCCAATGGTTGCATGCGCTAATCGAGTGAAAAGTTTTCCATCAGGACAGATTGACTTTCCAAAGAGGAACAGCCATACGTGGATCCAAAATGTAACTGGCCGAATTTCAATCCATGTATGGCCAGCTTAAGATGCAGAACTTCACCCAGGAAAGCATGACCAGATGGTCAAAGGAAAAAAAAACTGACAGACTGAAGGTAAAAGGTTTAAAATGGTCCTGTGGTGAGACATGAGACAGAAGGGAAAAAAAAAAAAAAAAGAGAGAGAGAGAAAATGGTGAAGCAATGGCATTCTCAGAGATTTATAGTTAATATCGGTTCAGTAGGGGAGGAGGGAACCCACAATATTTATGCTGCCATGAATGTAACAAGGAAAGTCTCAAGACGCGTGTGTGTCCTAAATCATGGGAAATTCCTTAAAGGAGCTGTAAAGGCAGAAGGTTTTTTTTATCTTAATGCATTGTATGCATTAAGATAAAAAAAAAAACCTTCTGTGTGTAGCAGACCCCCAATTACTTACCTGAGCCCCTTCTCTCTCCAGCGATGTCCACATGTGTCTTAGCCATCCAAGACACTCCTGATTGACTGGAACACAGCAGCAGCGCCATTGGCTCCTGCAGCTGTCAGTCAATCAGGAGAGAGGGGACAGGGCTCAGTGTCTAAATGAACTCACAGAGCTCTGACTTGGGTGCCCCCTGTAGCAAGCTGCTGGCTGAGGGATCACTCGATAGGAGGGGCCAGGAGAGGAGAAGAGGGACCCGAGAAGAGGAGGATCCAGGCTGCTCTGTGCAAAACCAACTTCACAGAGGAGTCAAGTATGACATGTTTGTTATTTAAAAAAAAAAAAAAATGAGCCTTTACAATCACTGTAAGACCTCTATAGAAGAGATACAGACACCTGTATTCTTATTAGAGCTGCACTAGGTAAAATATGTACAATCTTTTGTGCAGTAACAGCTCTGCAACATCATGGTGTCAATTCATTCTACATTTTTCATATATAACTGCTATTAAGATCCTGAGCTTTCATTCAAATGAACCTTTCATGCAATGGTTACATACATTTAGCTTATGAGATATTAAACAGCATAATAACTATAACATTTTAATTAAATAAATGCATAAACTACAGTCATTTAAGAACATCAGATGATCGGGAGCACTTAGTAAAAATTACTACAATACAAAAAAGATCCTTTTACTGGGCTGCCCTGTTTTTGTATCATTTCCTTTGTTTTTTTTTGTTTACATTGAGAAGGGGATATTGTACTGATATGACATGAGAGAATATGGTCATAGATATATACGATATAGGAACCTCTAGACTTGTTCAATAACACTTGGCAAGCTCAAAGATGATGTGCAGAGTTCTAACCTCAAACAAGTAAGCACACTATCCTTCATGATTTGATAAGATAAATGCTGGTATAATTTACTATACTTTGCTTATCACTATTGTCTTTAGCACTATTTTATTCACCAAGATATTTGGTAAAGCTCAGCTTAAGCCCAAACTAGTTTTTTTTTTCTTTAGGTTTAGAGCAGGGAAAGGTTTAGAACCCATGTCAGGTTTTTATTGCTGTCTGTGTGTTCGCTTAGATTGACCCTCTCAACATGTCAAGGAAACATGGGACAGAACATGATGTAAAGTACAACATTTTACAGTTGTCACTGTAACAAGACTAGAGAGCAAATCTTCAATGGTGATAGCTGTCCCACAGACAAGCAGCTCTCCATGCACTGGAGAGATTTACTCCCGCTCTGTTGCATTTCATGAACAGGAAGTAAAGTGAAATCTTCCTACTCAGATATATCAAAGAAAGAAAAAAAAAAGTTTTAACCGATTATACTCTATCCAAAGCTTTAAAAAAAGGGGTTTGCCATTAGATAATAACAGTAAATATCATCCCTGAATTTTTTTCCTTGAACCTGAAAGTCCCATTTTGCAGAAAGCATCCATGATTGCTAAATTTAACACATCAATATACATTTATGTTGTTAAAAAAAAAACAAACATCAATAATAGGAATAAATTCATTATGAACAACACAACAGGTACTAATACTACTTTCCCTTCTGTATTACAGCATGTACAGTAGATGGCCACCCGTGCCGTACTTCTCGTACAAAATGAAAGCCCAAAGTGTTCAGAATTCTGTCTGCTGTAAGCAGATGTGCTTGATATCTTGAATGCAAAAAACATACCCATAACATTTGTTAAAAATGTGTGAATCACAGAAGAAGGCACAGAAAGGGTGCGTGCTGGTCACATTAAATGCAGCATCAGGTATCTTCAGGGCAGGCAGTGATGGAGCTGCAAGGTGCAACAAGCTGTGGGCACTCACGTCCGGCTAATTTTCTCAGGTGGCATAAAACCAGAGTCACCAAGCAGCCTCAGACAGACATTACCAGTGGGGCGGATAACCAAGTAGCTGATGCTCCCATTGTTAAGTGACATACGAAGCCAGGCTTCAGGAGGGATCTGCAATGCCCTGTGCAAGAAGACAACCATGTCAAAAATAGGAACATATCCTTCTTACTTATGAGGATGTGGGCTACTGCCCTTTTCTACTCTACACAATTGAGTATACTTCAAGTTTTTACTCAAGATTCACAAAATTTTCACTCAAGGTTCACTAATTTTTCAAAGGATTCAATAAGAAAAATGTGTGAATCTTGGGTGAAAACATTAATAAATAGACCCCTTATATGACCAGGCAGGAAGTTCAGCTTGAGCTTAAGTCAATACATTTCCAATGATCCTGTGCTTACATATCTGGCATAGATTTAACAGTACACT
>BLSH010541772.1:771906-787781 GCA_018402905.1 Glandirana rugosa
GATATATTTATCGCCAAATGTCAGACATACCGAAGACTAGTCTTTTGATAGAGGTCGTCATAATACTTCTACCTCGTGCATAACTCCGACGTAAGTCCGAAAAAAAGGACAAAAATTTCATATGGGTACAATGTTGCATGACTGAGTAATTGTCATTCAAAATGTGAGAGCACTGAAAGCTGAAAATTGGTCTGGTTGTTAAGGGAGTTTAAGTGCCCAGTGGTCAAGTGGTTAACATCTACTGGGCACTAATGGGATAAACGGAGGATGAGTCTCACCTGCAGACCATGTAGCGGATCACATTGGCATGGCAGACAATAATCTCATAACTGTCCTCTTCTTGCTTAGGGTCAGCTCGGTGAATTAGGTTCCTGAATGCAGCCTCAATACGTGCTCCATCTTCATAATACTGCTGGAGATAGTTTTCTGATCAGAAGCCATACAGACTGTAAACCGCTATTTATATAGACAACATATGTTGTTACACGTATAGTAAACTCTTCTGACCTCTACGTCTGGCTTCCAGTGGCACACAGGGGGATCTGGTCGGATAGGAGCCCCTTCACGAAGCAAATCAGAGCTAGATTTTTTCAAATCTGAAGTAAGGGAAAAAGGTACAACAGAGTAAGAACAATGCCAATGGTTAACTAAGTAATACACAATTTCTGTCTAGGAACTGCAATACAAGCGACATACAAGTTTGAATAAACAATGGAAAAAACTGGAAGTAGGACAGCTATCTGGCTGGAAAATCTAGAATAGATTTCACAATCAGATTGTAATGTGAGTGCCCATCTTAAGGGCCTGTGCTAGCAGGCTTTTGTTAGCATCAAGCAGGTTTTGAATTCCCTTACCAACCTATGGGAATGCAAAACCCATTTGAAGCAGACCAGGAGGAGGTAAACTGCAGGTCAGTTGCATCTGTCATTAATTCTGTATGATCTCAGAGGTATCTTAATCTGATGGCAGAGACACAAGCCCAAATCCCATCAACACAAACCCTAAAGGAGATTTGACTGCTCCCACTGGTGTGGATATGGACAGCCTTACCTGGTAAAAATTTGCTTATTATTTCAGTTGTCTCTTTAGCTCTGGTCATAGATGAATGTACAATATGAGTGTATTTCAATCCTAGACTTGCCAGACGTCGCCCAGTTAGCTCTGCTTGCTCGCGACCTTCAAAACAAATAACAAATGAAGTTAATTTAATTTATAGCTAAAGCCAGTCAAAGAGGGTTCCTGCTGAACTGGCCTAGATTCAAACCATGTATGGGCAGGATGAATTACCAAGTTGATCGATCAACTTGGGTACACAACCAGCCTGCCAATTTTACAATTGCTCAACGGGAGGGATTCTCCTGTCAGCAATGTTTGTGTTGATGGGGGAATCAAAATGTGGTTGCAGGATAGAAATTTGCCCCATCTATGGTCGGCCTAAGGGTTACAATCTTTTTCATTTTGACACAAAGCAAAACATACCAGTAATAATGCAATTGAAGCCAGGCAGATAAAACATCAGGCATTCCATGAAACGAATATCAGTTTTTACATCCTTCTGAACAAGCACACATTAAGTGGTTATAAAGTCAAAAGGTTTTTTTTTCTGTGACCTCAGAAACCGGAAGCAATCAGAATTTTGTCACTTTCCGTTTCAGTTTGTTTACATGCCATTACCAGCTTTTAAAGCAGAGATTGGTTTGATCGGCTTTGAAGGGCACAGGAGAGATCTGGGGTCTAATAGAACCCAGATCCCACCATAAAGAGGACCCGTCACAGCCCTTGCTTTCAAAGGGGACGTTGTTCATTCCTTATTATAGAAATAAAGTTCAATTAACCAGTTGCCGACTGCCTGCTGTGGCTTAATGGTGGCAACTTGGCTCGATATCGCCAATCACCATCACCTGACAGCAGCTGCGAGATCGCGGATCGTGAGCATGCATGTGCCGCCGGAGACGCGCTCACTATGTTATGGGGGAACCAAGGAGCGGGTAGGGTGGACTCGATGTCCGCAGGCTACCGACGACCGCTCCCCCGCAGTGACAGAACGGAGGTCCATGTATGTAAACAACGGATCTCTGTTCTGACGGGGGGAGGAGGAATGTCACTGTAGGCTCCCTGTATATGGGAGCCGCGATCACTCTCCTCCCCCACTCAGCCCAGCCCCCATACAGTTAGTAACACATACCAGGGAACACAGTTAACCCCTAGAGCGCCCCTGTTAACCCCTTCCCTGCCAGTGACATTTATAAAGTAATCAGTGCATTTTCATAGCACTGATCGCTGTATAGTTGCCAATGGACCTAAAAAAAGTGTTAAAATTGTCCAACATGTCCGCTGCAATGTCGCAGTCCCGCTAAAAATTGCAGATCGCTGCCATTACTAGTAAAAAAAAAAAAAACATAAATGGATTCTCATTGTTCGTAAATGCTGTAACTTTTGCGCAAACCAATCAATATACACCGATTGCGATTTTTTTTTTTACCAAAAATATGAGGAAGAATATAAATTGGCCAAAACTGATGAATACATTTGTTTTTTATATTTTTTTGGATGTGTATTCTAGCAAAAACTAAGAAATATTGATTTTTTTCTTGCAAAATTGTCACCCTTTGTTTGTTTATAGCGCAAAAAATAAAAACCGCAGAGGTGATCAAATACCATCAAAAGAAAGCTCTATTTGTGGGGAAAAAAGGACGTCAATTTAGTTTGGGTACAACATCGCACGACCGCGCAAAAAAGCGACGCAGTGCCGAATTGCAAAAAGTGCTCTCGTCCTAAAGGGGGAAATCCTTCCGGGGCTGAAGGGGTTAAAAGGTGGTGTGTTAACAAAAAAATTAAAGTTTGTTTCTTTTAATCGCCCCTGACCCCCATGCTCATGCGCAAATGTGAACCCACACGTAGGTCCCATATGCATACGTAAACAGAGATAGCACCACACGTGCAGTATTGTCACGGATGTCAAGAGTCAGAGCAAAAATTCTAGCACAGGACCTCCTGTGTAATTCTAAACTGGTAACTTGTAAAGGCTTTTAAAGTGTTGCCTATGGAGATTTTTAGGTAACGTAGTTTGTTGCCATTCAACAGGTGTATGCGATTTTAAAGCGGGACATGTTACGTATTTATTTACTTGGAGTAACATCATCTTTTATATTTTACAAAAATGGGTATATTGTGTTTGTGTGTACTAAATTCATTAAGGGTATTTCTTCCTGAAAATTTGCATTTGATAAATTGCTGAGAAAATATTGTGCAACATTAAAAAATTGCAATACCTACCATTTTATTCTCCAGGGACTTTGCTTTCAGAAATATATATATTGTTTGGGAGTCCTTAATTTTCTAACAAAAAAAAAGGAATGCTGATTTTTTTACATGTATGTGAGAAATGTCTGAATTGGCCAGGACAGCAAGTGGTTAACATGATCTGGCCATCAACAAGAAAAATGTTTTTAGAATACCTACCAAGTGATGTGAGAACTCTTTCCTCATCCGTCTTTCCATCAAGTCTATACTGTGAATGTCGTATAAGAAAGATGTGCCTAGTGGCTTTAGGTTTGTGCTTAGTCAGTTTTGCATTCAACTCTTCTTCTCCCGTTTCTCCATTGATCTTTTGTAGGTTCACCATTGACATCGGTTCCCGGCTACAAGACAAAATAAGCATCCAATGGTCACTATACATACTTCAACAAACGTTAACTCAACCCTTTCCCTTTCTAACGTTCATGTTAACCACCCAGCTTGTAAACAACTCGCTGGTCCATAATTACTCTACACAAACTTTGCTCCAGTCGGTTTACTGAGACAAAGTTATTATTGTGACCCCTGACACCAATGCTGGGGGTCATCAGTGCGTCCGCTGACACCAATGCCGGCGGTTATTACTGCGTCCGCTGACACCAATGATGGAGGTTAGTATGTTACTATTGCTTCCGCTGACACCAATGATGGAGGTAATTGTGTTATTATTGCTTCTGTTGACACCAATGATGGAGGTCATTATGTTATTATTGCTTCCGTTGACACCAATGATGGAGGTTATTATTGCTTCCGTTGACACAAATGATGGAGGTTATTATTGCTTCCGCTGACACCAACGATGAAGGGTTATTATTGCTTACGCTGACACCAATGCTGGGCAGTTATTACTGCGTCTGCTGACACCAATGATGAAGGTTATTATTGCTTAATTATTGCTTCCGCTGACACCAATGTTGAAGGTTACTATTGCTTCCGCTGACACCAATGTTGAAGGTTACTATTGCTTCCGCTGACATTAAAGATGAAGGTTATTTTTGTTTCCGCTAACACCAACGATGAAGGTTATTATTCCTTACGCTGACACCAATGATGATGGTTATTCCTAATGCTGACACCAATGATGAAGGTTATTATTCCTTCTGCAGACACCAATGATGAAGGTTATTATTGCTTCCGCAGACACCAATAATGGAGGTTGTGATTGTTATTGCTTCCGCTGACACAAATGATGAAGGTTATTATTGCTTCCGCTGACACCAGTGATGGAGGTTATTATTGTTATTATTGCTTTCGCTGACACCAATGATGAAGGTTATTATTGCTTCCACTGACACCAATATTGGAGGTTATTATTGCTTCCACTAACACAATGATGAAGGATATTATTGCTTTCGCTGACACAATGATGAAGGTTATTATTGCTTTCGCTGACACAATGATGAAGGTTATTATTGCTTTTGCTGACACCAATGATGAAGGTTATTATTGCTTTTGCTGACACCAATGATGAAGGTTATTATTGCTTCTGCTGACACCAATGATGGAGGTTATTATTGCTTTCGCTGACACCAATGATGAAGGTTATTATTGCTTCCACTGACACCAATATTGGTGGTTATTATTGCTTCCACTGACACCAATGATGAAGGTTATTATTGCTTCCGCTGACACCAATGATGAAGGTTATTATTCCTTCCACTGACACCAATATTGGAGGTTATTATTGCTTCCACTGACACAATGATGAAGGTTATTATTGCTTCCGCTGACACCAACAATGAAAATTATTCTGGCTTCCGCTGACACCAATGGATGAAGGTTATTATTAGAGATGCACCAAAATTTCGGCCGCCGAAATCTATTTTCGGTATCGGCCGAAAAACAAAAAAACAGCCCGATACCAAAAGGGGGTGGGGTCCGCCCCTGGTACCACCCATTGTGGGTGTATGTGTGCATCACATACCCCCACAATGGATGCAGGAGATGAGAAGATTCACATTGCAGAGCGTGCACTTTGTAAGAGCCGCTCTGTGCATGAAACGGTCATGTATTTTCACTGAATGCAGAGAGAGAGAGAGCTGTCAGATCTACGCGCTAATGTCGAAGGTGGGCAGGACCAAACAGCTATCAAACGCCAGCCAATCAATAGGGACTGGGCGGGGGTTTGATAGCTGGTCGGTCAGATGGTCCCGCCCACCTCCAACATCAGCGTGAAGATCTGACAGCTCTCTCTCCCTGCATTCAGTGTAATTACATGACAGTTTCATGCACAGAGCGGCTCTTACAAGCCGCGCGATCTGTGCAATGTGAATCTTCTCATCTCTTCTGCCAGTGCCACCTGCCAGTACCAATCAATGCCACCTGCCAATGACATCCAGTGCCACCTCATCTCCTCTGTCAGTGCCAATCAGGGCCACCTATCAGTGGCAATTACTGACAGGCGGCACTGATTAGAAGCACTGATTGGTGAATCAGTGCTGCCTATCAGTGCTTCCAATCAGTGCCGCCTGTCAGTGCCCAGGCACAGGTAGGCTGTGTATGACAATTGTATATAAAAATATAAATATTTTTTAAACTCTGTCATTTTCGGCTTAGTGCCTTTTCAGTACCAAAATTTACGGCTTAGTGCCTTTTCAGTACCAAAATTTACATTCGGTGCACCACTAGTTATTACTGCTTCAGCTGACACCAATATTGGAGGTTATTATTGCGTCTGTTTACACCAATGCTGGGGGGGGGGGGGTTATTAGATCAGTCACTGACATCCACACTGGGGGTTTGGATTGCAAACACTGACGGGGCTTATTTTACTCCCACTTGCTTTGAACGTAAATGGCAATATGCTGCAAAAAATGCAGCAGGATCAAAATTTTCAGGCGCTGAGGTGCCTTACAGTCCATTCTCTTTGAACAAGCCGCCTACCTTGGCACAATGCACCTCACATGAAAATGCACAACTACAGCGGACATCCAGAAACATCAGGAGCTGAACATGAGGCCCTCATTTTTAGACTGACTACCAGTAATCTGTGTCTGATTTTTAAGGCAAGGAAAGTGCAAATAAAGCAGCAATATTAAGACTAGCAACAGCATCTGCAGCTCACACATCCAGCACCACGCATGCGCAAAACGCAGCCTCACCGGTCCCAATTGCGGTCCCATTTCCCGGTGGTTACCGGCGGTGTCAGACTATCGGGTTCGGATTTTTCTCCGCTTTTACCGACAGCCACAGCGGCCAGAAGCGCTGCGGTAGCAGCAGCCGATCCTCCAGCTAGCAGAACTCTGCGTAGAAACATCGTAAGGACACAGCAGAGCGAGGACCACACAATGCAGGAACGCTGTGCTCTCCCGGCCCCGCCCACCTCCTGGCACAGATGCATTGTGGGAAGTGTAGTCTGTGTGGAAGCTGAGACTACAGAGCAATGGCTATCCTTTGGTGAGGTGTAGGAAACACATAGCAGCACACTAGAATATAATCTGCAATAGACTGGACTGCTAGAGTCTGCAGCCATTCTGCTGTTTTTGACTGGAAAGCTGCAGCTGAAGATAGAGACTGGGAATGTGTTATTTGATAAACGTTTTTCTCCTTTACCACTTGGTGCTCCCGGAAGGTTTTACTCCTCATGACCAGGCCATTTATTGCTTTTCAGCATTGCGCTACTTTAACTGGCAATTGTGTGGTCGTGCAATGCTGTACCCAAATGGAATGTCTATCGTTTTTTTCACACAAATAGAGCTTTCTTTTGATGGTATTTAAAGCGGTAGTAAACTGCAGCCTATTTTTTTTTTTTTAGCCTGCAAGGTAAAGGAATAGTACATTATAAAATGCTTACCTTAGAACGAAGCCCTCCAGCAAAGTGCTGTCACCACTGACAGGGCTTCCCTCTTCACCCGGTCTTCCTTCTGAGTTTGTTCCCTCCGGCCTTCTGATTGGCTGGGCCGTGATGATGTCACTCCCGTGCATGCATGCGGGAGCCACAGACCGCGGCACAGAGCTCTGAAGGGACGCCATACCAGAGCAGATGCACCGGTGACGTCACTGGTGCATCCTGTGTGAATATTTCCTAAACCATGCACATTTACATTCACTGTACTTACAGGTAAGCCTTATCTGTAGGTACAAGTTCAAAAACAGGCTTGACTTTTACTTTAAAGCGGCTGTCTACCCATTTAAAAAAAAAAAAAAAATTAAAGCCGGCAAGACAATAGCATAATAAGCTAGTATGCACTGCATACTAACTCATTATGAAATACCTTGAAACGAAGATCCGACCGGGCCGCTCGGTCCGCTCTGTGGGAGCGGACGTCTTCCCTCGGATCTTGCTTCCGGGTACGCGGCTCCGGCGCTGTGACTGGCCAGAGCCGCGAGACATCACTCCCGCGCATGCGCGCGGGACCTGTCTTCCTGGCAAGATCCGGCCCTATTGCCGGCCCTATTGCCGGCCCTTTGCTGGGACATACATGGCGCATGCACCGTAACGCCACAGCATTTGGAGAGGGAATATCTCCTAAACCGTACAGGTTTAAGGGATATTCATTTTATCTACAGGTAAGCCTAACTTGTACCTGTAGGTAAAAGTAAAAAAATTGGGTAGACAACCGCTTTAATCACCACCGGGTTTTTAGTTTTTGCTATATAAAGAAAAAAATTCCAAAAATTTTGAAAAATAACGTTTTCTTAGTTTCTGTTATAACATTTTGCAAACAAATAATCTTTCATATACAGTATCTCACAAAAGTGAGTACACCCCTCACATTTTTATAAATATTTAATTATATCTTTTCATGTGACAACACTGAAGAAATTACACTTTGCTACAATGTACAGTAGTGAGTGTACAGCTTGTATAACAGTGCAAATTTGCTGTCCCCTCGAAATAACTCAACGCACAGCTATTAATGTCTAAACCGCTGGCAACAAAAGTGAGTGCACCCCTAAGTGAAAATGTCCAAATTGAGCCCAATTAGCCATTTTCCCTCATGTGACTCAATAGTGTTACAAGGTATCAGGTGTGAATGGGGAGCAGGTGTGTTAAATTTTGTGTTATTGCTCTCACTCTCTCATACTGGTCACTGGAAGTTCAACATGCCACCTCATGGCAAAGAACTCTCTGAGGATCTGAAAAAAAGAATTGTTGCTCTACATAAAGATGGCCTAGGCTATAAGAAGATTGCCAAGACCCTGAAACTGAGCTGCAGCACGGTGGCCAAGACCATACAGCGGATAAATAGGACAGGTTCCACTCAGAACAGGCCTAGCCATGGTTGACCAAAGAAGTTGAGTGTGCATGCTCAGCGTCCTATCCAGAGGTTGTCTTTGGGAAATAGACATATGAGTGCTGGCAGCATTGCTGCAGAGGTTGAAGGGGTGGGGAGTCAGCCTGTCAGTGCTCAGACCAATACGCCACACACTGCATCAAATTAGTCTGCATGGCTGTTTCCCACAAGGAAGCCTCTTCTAAAGATGATGCACAAGAAAGCCCGCAAACAGTTTGCTAAAGACAAGCAGACTAAGGACATGGATTACTGGAACCATGTCCTGTGGTCTGATGAGCCCAAGATAAACTTATTTGGTTCAGATGATGTCAAGCGTGTGTGGCGGCACCCAGGTGAGGAGTACAAATGTGTCTTGCCTACAGTCACGCATGGTGGTGAAGGTGTCATGGCCTGGGGCTGCATGAGTGCTGCTGGCACTGTGGAGCTACAGTTCATTGAGGGAACCATGAATGCCAACATGAACTGTGGAGAGCACTGAAGCAGAGCATGATCCTCTCCCTTCGGAGACTGGGCCACAGGGCAGTATTCCAACATAGCGACCCCCAAACACACCTCCAAGACAACCACTGCCTTGTTAAAGAAGCTGAGGGCAATGGCAATGGAAATGGACTGGCCAAGAATGTCTCCAGACCTAAACCCTATTGAGCATCTGTGGGGCATGCTCACGGACGGTGGAGAGCGCAAGGTCTCTAACATCCACCAGCTCCATGATGTCACCATGGAGGAGTGGAAGAGGACTCCAGTGGCAACCTGTGAAGCTCTGGTGAACTCCATGCCCATGACGGTTAAAGTGATTGTAAGGGTTCACGTTTTATTTTTTTAAATAACAAACATGTCATACTTACCTCCTCTGTGCAGCTGTTTTGCACAGAGTGGTCCTGATCCTCCTCTTCTGGGGTCCCTCGGCGGCGATCTTGGCTCCTACTCCGCATCGAGTGACCCGCCCAGGAAGCACTTTCCCTGGTTGTCACCCTTGCGGGCGCGCACCCGGGTCCTGCTGCTGCGTGTATTCACACATACAGCAGGACTCAGCCCCAACCCCCCGGGTCCCTGGACTTGATTGACAGCAGCGGGAGCCAATGGCTCCCCAGCTATCAATCCATCCAATGAGGACTGGAGCCGGCAGCTAGAGGGACAAGGCTTGTCCCCGGCGCGGGATCGGTTTGGGCTCAGGTATGTAAAGGGGGGCTCTGGGGAGACTATACAACCATTTTAAGGCAGTGCTGGAAAATAATGGTGGCCACACAAAATATTGACACTCTGGGCCCAATTTGGACATTTTCACTCAGGGGTGTACTCACTTTTGTTGCCAGCGGTTTAGACATTAATGGTTGTGTGTTGAGTTATTTTGAGGGGACAGCAAATTTACACTGTTATACAAGCTGTACACCCACTACTTTACATTGTAGCCAAGTGTCATTTCTTCAGTGTTGTCACATGAAAAGATAGAATAAAATATTTACAAAAATGTGAGGGGTGTGCTCACATTTTTGTGAGATACTGTATGTATTCTGCTATATTTCTTTGGTAAAGATAGCCCAAAACAGTGTACATATATTAGTTAGTCTGTGGGAAAGTTATAGAGTCCACAAACTATGACGCATACAGTGCATTCATAAAGTATTCAGACCCCTTCACTTTTTCCAATTTTGTTATGTTGCAGCCTGATACTACAATTGCTTAAAGGGGTTGTGAACCCTCCTGGTTTTTCACCTTAATGCATTCTATGCATTAATGGGAAAAATCTTTTTTGTTGCAGCAGCCCCCCAGAGCCCACCATTTACTTACCTGAAGCTGATCGTTCCCCCACCAGGGACGAATCTAGGAGCTCCAACAGCAGGCTCCGGTCCTCATTGGCCAATGGCTTCCGCTGCTGTCTATCAAGTCCAGTGACGTGGGAGCCGGGGGCGGGGCCGAGTCCTGCTGTCTATGTCAATGGACGCAGCAACAGGACTGGGGCGCGTGCTCGCATGGGTGCCCCCAGGGAGTGCGCTTCTCCGACGGGGAAGAGGAGGATCGGGGCCACTCTGTGCAAAACCACTGCACAGAGGAGGTAAGTATGACATGTTTTTTTATTTTAAGAAAAAAAAAGTGAACCTTTAGTATAGCTTTAAATGCATTTTTTCTCATTAATTTACACTAAGTACCCCATGATGACAAAGTGAAAACAGAATTTTAGAGACATGGCTCAGAGAAGTAACTCTGAAAAGTGACTTACACAAGGGACTCAGAAAAGTGACTCAGACCAATGAATTTGAAAAGGGACTTAAACAAGTGACTTGCACAAGTAACTCTGAAAAGTGACTCTGAAAAGTGATTCTGAAAAGGACTCTGAAAAGTGATTCTGAAAAGGACTCTAAAAAGTGACTTAGCCAAATTATTCATAAAAGTCACCCAGACAAATGATGTATACAAGTGGCTCTGAAAAAGTGACTCAGACAAATTATTCTGAAATCTGAACATTGACGTAGACAAGTGACTGGACAGTGAATTAGATTAGTGACTCAGATGAGTGATTTTGAAAAGTGATTTGAACAAGTGGTTCTGAAAAGTGATTCTGAGACGTGACTTAGAAAAATAACTCTGAACAGTGACTTAGACTAGTGACTCTAAAAAGTGACTTAGACAAGCGACTCAAACTAGTGACTAAGGAAAGTGAATTAGACTAGTGACTCTGAAAAGTGACCTAAACAAGTACCTCAGACAAATGATTTAGTCAAGTGACTCTGAACAGTGAGTTAGACTAGTAACTCAGACGAGTGATTTTGAAAAGTGATTTGAACAAGTGGTTCTGAAAAGTGACTCATATTAGTGACTTAGACAAGTGATTCTGAAAAGTGACTTAGACAATAGAAATGCGCACGGCAGAAAAATGTGTTAGTTTTCGTTCCATTTATTTTATTATTAGATAGTTATAATTTCGGATTTTCAAATTATTGGGTTTTTGAATTTTCGGTTTTCCGAATTTTCGAATTTCGGATTTTCAGCTTTTCCGATTACCGAATTTTCAAATTCGAAAAAACAAAAATTCTGAAAAATTTGGAAATTCAAAATTAATTTCTAAAAATTTGTTAAAAAACAAATTCGGAACGAAACAAATTGCACATGTTTATTAGCCACTTCGCCACCAGGCCAATTCTGACACTTCTCTCCTACATGTAATAATCATCATTTTTTTGCTAGAAAATTACTCAGAACCCCCAAACATTATATATATGTATATTTTTAGCAGAGATCTTAGGGAATAAAATGGCGGTCATTACAACTTTTCATGTCACGCGGTATTTGCGCAGCAATTTTTTAAACGCTTTTTTTTTGAAAAAAAAAGTTTCATGAATTAAAAAAAAAAAACAGAACAGTAAAGTTAGCCCAATTTTTTTGTAGGTTGGGAAAGATGATGTTACGCCGAGTAAATGTATACCCAATATGTCACGCTTTAAAATTGAGTCCACTCAGGAAATGGCGCAAAACTTTGGTACTTAAAAATCTCCATAGGCGATGCTTTAAAATTTTTTACTGGTTACAGTTTTAGAATTACAGAGGAGGTATTGGGCTAGAATTATTGCTCTCGCTCTAACGCATACGGCGATACCTCACATGTGTGATTTGAACAACGTTTACATATGAGGGCGCAACTTACGTGTGCATTCACTTCTGTGTGCAAGCTCGCGGAGACGGGGTACTTTAAAAAAAAATGTTATTATTATTATTTATTTTACCTTTTTTTTATTTTTACACTTTCTCTTTAATTTTTTTTTTTTGATCACTTTTATTCCTCTTACAAGGAATGTAAACATCCCCTGTAATAGGAATATTGTGTGACAGGTCCTCTTTATGGGGAGATATGGGGTCATCTCTCCTCTAGGCTGGAAAGACCGAGATCAGAAAAAAAAACAGCGATCTCGGTCTTTTCAGCCGAGTTCACTGGCATTGTTTACATCACGTGACTCCGGGCCTTCGAGGTGCATAGAGATCACTGGTGACCATCTGGTCATCAGTCATCTCTTCGCTCAACTTCCGTCGGCGACGAGTCTGTTCTCTGGTCCGCCGATGGCACGGGCGGCCCGGGAGAAGCACTGGAGGGCGGCGTCCCCTCCCGTTGCCGATAAGAGCGATCAAGCGGCTGAACTGCTGCTATGATCATTCTTATGGTGCAGAGAATCGCCTGCGGTTTAAAATGATATCTGAATAATGCATGTAGGTGCCGGCATCATTCAGATATCACCACTTGAATGCAAGGAAGTCTTTGGACGTCTGGCGGTCGGCAAGTGGTTAGACAAGTGATTCTGAAAAGTGACTCAGACAAATGATTTAGACAAGTGACTGAACAGTAAATTAGACAAGTGACTCAGAGGAATGATTTTAAAAAGACATTTCTTAAAAGTGACTCTGAGAAGTGACTTAGACAAGTAACTTTAAAAAGTGACTTAGACAAGTGACAGAAGCTGGTCATAGTAGAATTTCAGAAGAAAATTCTTAGGAAAAAAAAGGTTCTAAGACATTTTGTTCATTTTTCTAATCATTAGTGAGGTCAAATCGACATTCGTTTTCTCTCACAAGAAAATTCAAAGGAGCAGGATGGAAAGTTTTTCTTGAACTAAAGGATTTTCTAACAGCATGTGTGCTTAGCATTTGACAAAGTCCATTCATTCCAAAATCAAATATACTATCAGCTCCCGCAATGCAAACACTCTATGAATGGAGAAGGTGGACCTTTAATTAATTTGCTGCCCTCTACTCATACAGTTTTTTCTTTGTGGGAGCTGATAATACAGCTTCTATGAATGGAGGAGGGAGCAGAAAGAGCGGGCATAGTCAGCACTTTTAACGAGCGCCTATGACAGGTAATGTGGCTTATTTTAGCCCTGCAGCACCAGAAGATCGCAGATGTGGTTGTATCCGGGAACAGAGGAACACAGCAGCCACCACCACAAGGGACACTTATTCATGGAAGTACTGTCCCTGGTGCTGATTGAACTCCTTGCTACCCCCAGGACAGGGGAGGGCTGGCCCAGGGGGTAGGGTGGCAATTGCCCCCCAGGCCACCCTTACTTACATTTAAAATGGCCGATGGCTGCTGCCCGCTCACACTTTTTTTTCTTGTGGAGGAAGGAGATAGGGCCCAGGGGCGCAGCCACCAACTAACTGCAGGCAAAGGGGGGCGCCCAGGGCCAGCCCTACCATGGATCCCGCTAGGCCCATCGGGTGGGCATGGATGGTGAGCTGATTCGGTGGTTCAATGGGCCACTTGACTGGACTTGCCCCCAGGCCTACGGCTGCCAGCCCTCCCCTGCCCCAGGATCTAAATCCCTGGTGCCCAAGGGTTGCATGCAGGCCAGTTGGTACTTTTTTGGGGGCCCCTGTGTTTCCCTGTTATAGCAACAATTTATAATATCTCATGTAGTATGTCTCCAGTCTACGACTATCTTATGCAACATGGACTCTGACCCAGTCCCCAACAACTCCTATAGCATGTTTACAATCACTGAAAGTCTCCTGTATCATGTCTGCACTCTCTGACCATCTCTTGCATTATGTTCCCAGTCTCTGACCATCTTTCGTATCATTTTCCCAGTCTCTGATCATCTCTCGTATCATGTTCACAGTCTCTGGGCATCTCTTGTATCACGTCCGCAGTCTCTGACCATCTCTTGTACCATGTCTGCAGTCTCTGACCATCTCTTGTACGATGTCTGCAATTGCTGACCATCTCTTGTACCATGTTCCCAGTCTCAGACCATCTCTTGTACCATGTTCCCAGTCTCAGACCATCTCTTGTACCATGTTCCCAGCCTCTGACCATCTCTTGTACCATGTTCCCAGCCTCTGACCATCTCTTGTATCACGTCCGCAGTCTCTGACCATCTCTTGTATCACTTTCGCAGTCTCTGATCATCTCTTGTATCACGTCCGCAGTCTTTGACAATCTCTTATATCACGTCTGCAGTCTCTGACCATCTCTTGTGCCATGTCTGCAGTCTCCAACCATCTCCTGTACCATATTCCCAGTCTCTGACCATCTCTTGTACCATGTTCCCAGTCTCTGACCATCTCTCGTATCATGTCTGCAGTCTCTGGCCATCTCTTGTATCACGTCTGCTGTCTCTGACCATCTCTTGTACCATGTCTGCAGTCTCTGACCATCTCTTGTACCATGTCTGCAGTCTCTGACCGTCTCTTGTACCATGTCCGCAGTCTCTGACCATCTCTTGCACCATATTCTCAGCCTCTGACCATCTCTTGTATCATGTTTTTAGTCTCTGATCATCTCTTGTATCATGTTCTCAGTCTCTGACCATCTCTTGTATTATGTCCTCAGTCTCTGACCATCTCTTGTATTATGTCCGCAGTCTCTGACCATCTCTTGTATTATGTCCACAGTCTCTGACCATCTCTTGTATCATGTCCGCAGTCTCTGACATCTCTTGTATCATGTCCGCAGTCAGACACTCATAATTCGTGGAAGTACTGTCTCTGGTGCTGATTGAACTCGTTGCTGCCCTCAGAATCTAAATACCCCAGCGGTATGACAACATTTTTGATGAAGCATGTTGGGTGTAGCCTGAGGCCATGACGTTACTACTAGGGATGCACCGATGCCACTTTTTTGCAACCGAGCACGATTACCGATACTTTACCTCAGGTAGTCGCTGATACCAATTACCGATACCTATGACCTTGGAAGATTAGGTAGAGGAGTATTTTGGTGGGTGTGAGGCTGGGGTGAGGCCGGGGGGAGGGTGGGTTTAGAGAGGTAAGTGAGGGCAGTGTAGTTGAGAGTGGGGTAAAATAGGGATTGTGGGGTGGGAGAGTTGGAATGGAAAAGGCTGTGATCACTGGTGGGGAAGAGGATGAAAATTGGAGGGTCATTGGGAGACTTGGGGGTAGAGGTGACAGCTGGTGGAGGGAAGGAAGAGGCAACAGGCAGAAGTGACAGCAGTGACTGTAGACATGCTACAGGAGATGGTCAGAGACTGCATGGTACAGGAGGCAGCCAGAGACTGAATGGTACAGGAGACAGCCAGAGACTGCATGGTACAGGAGACAGCCAGAGACTGCATGATACAAGAGATAGCCATTGACTGCATAGTACAGGAGACAGCCAGAGACTACATAGTACAGGAGACCAGGGCCATCTTAATAGGATAATGGGCCCCTGGGCAAAGTAATGCACCGGGGCCCCTTCAAGCCTGCCCCAATTTTCGCACCTACTCCACAGAATAAGCCCACGTTCACACTGAGGGCGGGTTTAAAATCAGCATTTCAGCACGACTTCGGGGGCGATTTTATAGACATATGTGCGGGTTCATGCGCAGATATCTTTCAAATCGCCACCAAAAG
>BLSH010541772.1:802537-813814 GCA_018402905.1 Glandirana rugosa
GGTGTCAGGACAAATCATTGGAGGTGAGCAGGCTCAGTTCTCAACACAACTAGAGAACCGACCACTGTACTCATGCCTAATGTGGTCAGTTTTTAATAGAGCAGCAGTGACTGGTAGGAAAACTTGGGATTTCACACAAGTACATGGTACAACAGGCACACATCAGCAATCTGAAATGTTGGGTTTACATACTACTAATATTTATTCCAGAGAATTTCCCAAATTTTGTATGGTACATAAAACTGTAAAGAATTGGGTATTTGAAAGAAATCATATACCATCCGCATACAATTCCTTAATGGGTGCAGCAAATAGCAGTTTTACCCTATGTAAGCAACTATGTACCTTGTCTAAAAAGTACAAAAAAGTTGTTACTGCCCCCTCCTGTAACTAGTCACTGCAGCAAGGAGCATTGGAAAGGCAAAAAAAAAACAGACCATGCTCAACTTACCGACCGGCCTGCGACCAACCAAATTGACCTGTCCACAACCGTATGTGTTAACTGGGATTTAGTTGCACACATTTGCAAATACACACGCAAGCCAGAGCCCCAGAGAGGCACCCCATTTTCTGTGGACCTAAACACTAATCTCTCTAACAATTGAAACACATGCATTTAGATGGACAGGCGTAGGGCAGATAAACCTAAAGGGGAGCCCACCCCTTATTAAAGTGGACGTAAACCCTCCATATACCCAGTGAAGTGAACAGCCTCAGATACAGATGAAACAAATCTCCCTATATAAGTTTTACATGCATGTCTTCACCTTGATATACTGTTTAGAAAGTGCATGTTCAGTTAGAATTTTCTCTTCCTGTTCTCCTGTAGGAGGGGATCATTGCTAGACACTGAGATGAGGAAAGGCACACACCCCTCCCCACACATGCAGAGCTTGCCTGTGTAGTTTAGCAGTCTGCTAATTTATAGCAACCTCCTCTGACACTTATCTCCGGGTCTCAGAGAGCTTGTCAAAATCAGGCTGATAACAGGAATGGAGCAGGAAAAAGCAACATGACACAGGGCTTTGAAGAGAGATAAGAAAACACTGCAGATCTGTACCCAGCTCAGATTTCATGAATCGGGTTTACATCCACTTTAAAGGCACAGGAGCACACTGAACACCCAGCCCATAGCACTATGGCAGCAAAGGTGTCAGTGCGTTGCCTGGCCAATATCATCCGCATACAATTTCTTCAACAATGCAGCAAATAGTTTGTCTAAGAACACACAAAAACACCAGTTACCACTTGCCATCCTTTTGGGACATCCCATCTCCGGATCAAATGGTTGTCCCAGTATTAGGACTGCAGCTGCAGACAATGATCCTGGTATTCATTTTTCCCAGACAGTGAACGGCTTTCCAGTAAGTGATCCGAGAGGCTGTACAGCCACCCTCATTTTTACAGGCCTTTGAAGGGCCCCCCCACATTTCTGTGGGAGTGGCCCTGCTGTAGGTGGTTGGGCTGGCTGCCCACAGAAAAGGAAGGCCTGTTCCTCCTCCGACAACGAACAAAGCCTGAGCCAGTGAGGAGCATCACTTCTGGTTCCATTTTGGCATTTGCCTGGCTAATACCACTAGGGAAGCAGCTGATCAGAGGGATCATGGTTCTAATAAACCTCTGGTCTCAATAAAAAGTGCCTGCCACAGACCAAGCTATCACAAGCGGTGTTCATCCCTTTTGATAGCAATAACCATGCAAAACGGGAGTTAGACTTACTGGTAACTGTTTCCAGGAATCTTCCAGGACAGCCCTTGAGAGATGGAGCTCCTCCCCTGGACAGGAAACACATTGCCACAGCTCTTTAAAAGGTGGTCCCTCAGGCATCCGGTCAGTTTTTCCCAAGAACCGAAGGACGGAGCTGAAAGATAGTTTACACACTAACGTGGGAACGTGCTGTCCTGGAAGACTCCTGAAAACAGAGTTACTGGTAAGTCTAACTCCATTTTTTTCCCCAGTTGTTTTCCAGGACAGCCCTTGAGAGGATGAACAAGCACCCACTTTCTTAGGGTAGGGCCACCCTAAGAAAGCAGGGTGGGACCACTGCTTGGAGGACTTTCCTTCCAAGCGCTTGATCTTGGCTACTCAAAAGGTCCAAATGATAATGTTGAATAAATGTAGACATACTTGACCAGCTGTACATATCTGCTCCATAGTAGCACCGGCTCTTTCCGCCCAGGATGTGGCCAATGCCCTTCTAGTGTGTGCATTCAGCCCTTGTGGAGGATTCAGGTTTAATGTCTTGTACCCATGTTTATCCATCTAACCATTGTCCCTTTTGAGGCTGGTTTTCCCTTTCAGCTTCCCGAGAAGAGTATAAACAAAGCCTCTGATGTTCTGAAGTCTTTTGTAGCTTCCAAATAGCCTATAAGACATCTCTTCACATCCAGCAGATGTAATTGTTCTTCCTGTTAGATGGTCTATTACAGAACGAGGGTAGAACTATGTCTTGCCTCCTGCGAAAGGTAGAAGATACTTTAGTAATAAATGCTTGGTCTGTTTTGAGAATGACTATCTTCTAGTATTTGTAAAAAGGGCTTCCTGATGGACAGAGCTTGTAGTTCGCTGATCCTGCGAGCAGATTTAATAGTGATAAGAAAAACCGTCTTGAGAGTAATCAGTCTTAAAGAGGCTTCTGATAATGGCTCAAAAGGCTCCCTAATAACTGCCTTTAAAACAGTGGACAAATCCCACGTCGGAATCTTACGACAAGGTATCAGTCGGAGCTTAGAAACTGCTTTGCAGAACCTGTTTATGAGCGGGTCTTGCTGTAGGGAAAGTTGCAAATAAACTGAAAGGGCTGCGATCTGTACCTTAATTGTACTTAAGGATAGACCCTTATCAATGCCTTCCTGCAAAAATTCTAGAATCGTTGCAGAATTAACTTCTTCTTCTGTTTCTGATAATCAAAAATTAAATCTTTTCCAAACCTTTTGGTAAATTGCTCTTGTAAACGGCTTGCGGCTTTGTAACAGAGTTTTAATCATTGTCTGAGATACCTTTAGACTTCAGGATCTCGGTTTCAGATATCATGCTGCTAGGTTTAACATGGCTGGACTGGAATGAAAGACTGGGCCTTGAGATAGTAATTTCTGATTGTGAGGCAACATCCAGGGTGGTTGACTAGTTAATGATAGCAGCATTGAAAACCACGCTCTTTTTGGAAAGTATGGCGCTATGAGAATCAGCGCTGTTTGTTCTGCCCTGAACTTTTTCAGGACTCTTGGAATCAAATAAAGTGGTGGGAAAGCACAGCATAGATTGAATTGCCATTTGGTCTGAAGGGCGTTGACTGCTAATGGCTGATCCCTTGGGTTTAGCGAAAAAAAATTGCGTAGCTTTGTATTTGACTTGTTGGCAAAGAAGTCGATCTCTGGAAGTCCCCACTTGGCTACTATCTGTGCAAAAAAACGCTGGATCTAGTAACCATTCCTCTTGAGATACTGACTGTCTTCTCAAATAATCGGATAGATTGTTTTGTGTTCCCTTGAGGTGGATTGCTGAAAGGGATACTAGATTTTTCTCTGCGCAGGAAAAAAATTCTTGAGCCATCTTCATCAAGATGGGACTTCGTGTTCCTCCTTGCTTGTTTAGGTAAGCAATTGAGGTTATGTTGTCCGATCTGACCTGTAAGTGCTGACCTCTGAGTTGCTCTTGGAATGCTGCAATTCCCTTTGCCACAGCCTTGAGTTCCCATGTAGTTGGATGAAAGTTGCTTTTCTAGCTTTGTCCAAGTTCCTTGTGCCCAGTGTCCATCCAAATGGGCCCCCCAACTGCTGGCGTCTGTGGTCAGTATGTGGTAAATTGGGAAGGACCATAGTACCCCTGATGTAAATTTGTTTGGTCTCTCCACCACCACAGGGCTTGCTTTGTTTTGGCTGGAATGTAAACTTTGTCCTCCAAACATTCCTCATTCAAAACCTATGGAGAAAGACTTCATGAAGTGGTCTCTGGTGAAACCTGGCCCATCTGACTGCTGTGATGGTGGAAGTCAAGGACTGACATCACCTCTCTCACGGTGATGGAGAGATGTGTTTGCATTTGTGCCGTTCTCTGTTTGATACGGTCTATTTTTTCTGGTGGTAGAAAAATCCTTTGTTCCTTTGAATTGATCCCCAGAAAGAGGATTTCCTGTGGGGGAGAGAGATTTGATTTCTCCACATTGACAATCCAGCCTAGTTGGAACAACCACTGTTGTGCTATCTTTAGGTCTTCCTGAAGTTTCTCCTTCGTTGGTGCTATGAACAGCAAGTCGTCCAAGTAAGGTATTTCTGTTATGGACTGTAGTCTCAGTGGTGCGAGAGTTTCCGCCAGGATTTTGGTAAAGATTCTGGGGGACGAAGAGAGAACGAAAGGCAAGGCACGACTTTGAAAATGATATGTCCCTTCCCCAATTCGTACTGCTATCCGCAGGAACTTTTGGTAACTTTCCCTGATGGGAATGTGCAAATAGGCATCCTTTAAATCTATGGTTGCCATGAAACGATTTTTCTGGAGCAGGTTTCTGATAGAATAAATTTACTCCATTCGGAACTTCTTGTACCAAATAGCTTTGTTTAGATGTTTTAGGTTGAGGATTAGGCGATATTTGCCTGAAGGTTTCTGAACTAAAAATACGTGATAATAGAAACCCTCTCCTTACTTTCGCGGGACTGGTATTGGGACACCTTGGTCCACCATTTCCCCTATCAACTGCGGTAAGGCTTTGGCCTTCTCTGGATCTCTTGGTAATTGCGTGATCAAGAGTCTTGAGGGGGCCTTCTGTTGAACTCTAGGGCATAACCTCTTTCAATCACTCCCCAGACAAACTTGTTGGATGTTAACTTCTGTCACTGTGGAAGGAATTTCTCAAACCTTACTCCCTCTTGGCCTCTGGCATCACTGTTTAAAACCCTTGGCCTTGGGATTTTGGCCAGGAGGGTTAAACAACACGTTTGTCCTTGGATTGCTCCCAGTAGTTCATCTACTTCCTCTTGAGAAAGCTTGAACCTGGTGGGTATTGAGGCTTCCTCCTGACCTTCATCCTGTCCCGAGGACTGGGTGGAATCAGGGTCAATGGTAATAAGGGAGTTCTCCCTACCCTCCAAAGGCTCTCCTGAGCCTGAAGCTGCCAGAGTAGGTGAGGTGGGCACCCATGCTGGCTGACTGATGGTCCTGTTTGGAACCTGCACTTCTGTAATCAGTTTCCAAAATTATTGAAAAGTAGATTTCATCTCATCCTTAAAAGAACAGAGGAACTTTGAAAAATGAGAGTCTTCCTCTGCTTTCAATGTGGATGTGATACATGCAGGACAATGTTTTAGTGTGGTTAGAAGAAAGCCTTGTATTGCAGGCAGGACATTTTTTCTTGTCTGTTTTTGTAGTTGCTTTCTCTGGTTTAGAATGTTCTTTCTAAGCGGAGAGGGAGAGAGAAGGGAAGCCTTTAATGCATATTATTGCTAAAAGCTAAGTCTGTCCACTGTCCCTCCCAGCCCTGAGGTGCCCACCAGAGCTAAACATGAAGTTTCCCCTAGGGACTTCCTAGGTCCCCAGGTATCCCAGGAAGAGGGTTCTGGCACAGCCAGCCTACCTGGTAAGAGCCGGCGCTTGCCTCTCCTGAAGTGTGGGATGAATCCATGCTGTTGGCGCTTGAGCCCATGCTGTTGCGCCTTTAAATGATGCCAGCTTGGCCCTCCCCTTCCTCTCGGCGCCCGGAGGTCGGAACCAACACCTCCAGTGTGTGGTGATGACGTACATCCACCAGAAATGACGCTCCGCATCATTCTGGCTTACGGCGTGTATAGGAAGGAGCGATTCTCCCACATCCCACGCTGCCGCGGATGATGCCAGTAATCGCCGCCCTCTTCCTCACCGGGCACCGGAGAGAGGAGGGGACAGGAAACTCCAACAGCTGCGGAGGGAACCCGTGGCCATTGGAGAGATTTCTTATTCCCTTTCAGGGGATCCTTCATGCTGTTCCTTCTGAAGTGCTTTCCCAAAATGCTTCCAGCTTGCTCAGGTATGTGAGGGGAACTTCTGGCTTGATAGCACTTGAGCGATGGAGCTCTCCAACCCCATCCCCTCTTAAAAGACGGTTCCTCTAGGCAACATATCTCCTCGGTCTGAGGAAACACAAAAAACTGGCAACCAGATGCCTGAGGGACCGCCTTTTAAAGAGCTGTTGCAATGTGTTTCCTGTCCAGGGGAGGAGCTCCATCTCTCAAGGGCTGTCCTGGAAGATTCCTGGAAACAGTTACTGTAAGTCTAACGCCAGTTTTGCACGGTTATTGCTATCAAAAGGATGCTTTTATTTATTAAGCACCCCCATATAGGTCCTGCATGCATATGTAAAACAGTAATTGTACCACACTAGGTACCACTGCAATAAGAATCGGTGATGTTGATATTGACTAAATGGCAGTATTTGGCCGATCGTTTGTCACAAACCTCAAACACCAGTCTTTCATATATGTATCAACATAGCAGTGGGCTTTAATGCCAAGCTGCCACATAGGCTTACAGCCAGTATTCCATTTGTGGTGGGAGTGTCCTGACTTTGTGCCCCAGCACAGCAATTGTGCCACTACAGGTCCCTGTCAGTTTACAGTCAAAGCTGGTGAGTAGGGTTCCTTTTTCTGACATGACTGGGTAACCCGTGTAAGGTCTGTCATTACAAATTTTACAGGGCTAGTTTCCATCTGTAAAGGGTTGAAAACATTAACACGTCTCCCAAAACAACCATTAGCATCTAGAGCAGGGGTATAAAACTTGATTTCATCACGGGCCGCATCAGTGTTATGGTTGCCCTAAAACTATATAAATATATCCAGGGTGCAGAGACAACCCCATGTGTTCCCTCTCTGGTGGGTGTGGCTAAAGTGCAGTGGGAGGATCTTAACCTCTTCAGCCCCAAAAGGATTTCCCCCTTTAGGACACCTTTTGCAATTCGGCACTGCGTCGATTTAACTGACAATTGCGCGGTCGTGCAACGTTGTACCCCAACAAAATTTGCAACACACACTTTTATCGGTTTTGGCCGATATATTCTTCCTCATATTTTTGGTTTAAAAAAAAAAAAAAGAAAGCATCTATTGACTGGTTTGCACAAAAGTTGCCGCGTTTATGAATGATGAGAAGTCATTTTTATTTACTAGTAATGTCAGCAATCTGCCATTTTTAGCAGGACTGCGATATTGCGGCAGACATGTCGGACCATTTTGACACTTGCGGCACCATTGGCATTTATGCAGCTATCAGTGCTATGAAAATGCACTGATTACTGTGTAAAGGTCACTGGCAGGGAAGGAGTTAGCCTGCAGGGGGCACTGTAAGAGGTAACTGTTCCCTGTGTGTTACTAACTGTATGGGGGCTGAGTGGGGGAGGAGAGTGATTGCAGTTCCCATATACAGGGAGCCTGCGATCACATTCCTTCCCCGTCAGAACGGAGATCCGTGTGTTTTACACGGACCTCCCTTCTATCACTTTCTGGAGGAATGATTGAGAGTAGCCGGCAGACAGAGTCCGCCCTACCCACTCCCTGGCTCCCCCGGAACACAGTGAGCACGCCTCCAGCAGCATGCGCACGCTCACGGGTAACAGCTGTTTGCGATATCAAACCACTTTGCCGGGGTCAGACGGCTGGCAAGTGGTTAAAGGGGAAATCTGCTATTTCAGGGGTGCCCTATCCACAAAGCGCAGAGTTCAGGGGTGCACTACTTACATGCAGAGTTGAGTTCAAAAGCCCTGGGTCCAAGGGCCATATGAAGTGGCCTGCTGGCTTGTGTTTGACACGTGTGATCTAGAGCAGTGTTTCTCAACATTTTACAGCAAAGTACGACTGCACTGACAGTACCCCCTGCCCTTAGTGCATGTACCCCCAGGGGTACACGTACCACGGGTTGAGAAACCCAGATCTAGAGAGTCACTGGATAACAATGCCAGAGCACGATTGTTGAGATGCTTCTTCCATGCAAGCCCAGTGGGGACCCTGTACTAGACATGTGAACTACCAAAAGTTTTGTTTTTTGGGTCATTCGTTATGATTGAAATTTGTAATTTCAAATAAATTTGAAAAACACTATAGATACTGGAATTTCCTTTCAAATTTGGCTGTTAGTAAGTGAATGTAACGAGTACAAATTTATCCAAAGTTCGAATTATCTGAAACAAATGCTGCATTTAAACGAATAAGAGATTTGTTACGTTCCATTTGTTTTGATGTGGCATTTGTTATTCTGGATAAATTTGTATTGATTATGACCAACAGCCAAAATTGAAAAGGAAATTCCAATACTTATAATTTAACCGGTTAACAACCGGCCCATAGCCAAATGACAGCTACAGGGCAGTTGCTTAACTCTGGGAGCGCGTACAACATCCTCCCAGAATCACACGCACCCGAGAACGTGACTGCCGGGTCCGGGGGACCCGGTGCTTCAGATTGTGCTGAATGGCCGCTCGCAGCGGCCTTTTACCATGTGATCGCTCCGTCAAATTAAATTCTGGCTTCTCTCCCCACTGATCGGTGCAGTGTGAGAGGAGAGGTGAGAGAGCAATGCAGCAGCGCTGTGGGCATAGGATCTGAAGTGCCCATAGCGCTGCTATGTGCCAGGCTACACCCCCACCATCCATCCCCATCCATGGTTCATTTGTGCCACATTCATGCCACTACAGTGCCTCACAACAGTGTAATAGGTAGTCAAATTAGATTTGAAATTTATGCCCCTAGAACACCTGACGGTGCTCCCTGCATGTTGGGCCTCTGTACGTGGCCAGGCTGTGGAAAAGTCTCACACGTGGTAGAAAACCTACCGTTAGATTTACCGATAACGGTGTTTCTACGATCCTTCCAGGACGGCAACATCTGAGAGATGAGAGGCCCCTCCCTACAGGAAACACAATCAGTACACAGCTGTTTAAAAGGCCCCACCTTACCCCTTGTCCCTCAGTCGTTGTAAAGTAATTCTCCCAACCGATTCACAAGGGTTATTCACTTAGGCACTTACCACCTAATGTATACATTTTCCTCCACCCATAACAGGGCGGGAAGTAGGCCTGCCATCCTGGAAGGATCGTAGAAACACCGTTACCGGTAAATCTAACGGTAGGTTTTCTCCACTCACCTTCCAGGACGGCAACACCTGAGAGGATAATAAAGAAATCCACAGGCCTACCTTAGGGTGGGGCCATTGGCTGCAAGATCTTCCTGCCAAATGCCAGGTTCTGCAGCACATTTTACCTTTACTTCATTATGACTGATAAAGGTATCTTAGCTGGATCAGGAGGCTGATCAGCAGGTTTGCTCCACCATGTCACTGCCTTCTCCGCTTCGGATGCAGGATCTATGTGGAGAGCTCTAAAAGATGGAATCAGAAAACCTGTGAGATTAGTGGTTTAGCACAGTTTGACTGTCTCAACCATCTAGCAATTGTGACCTAACATGCCTGTAGCACCTCTTAGGCCCACAAAAAAGGGTCAATCAAGGCTTGCTCTGTGACAAAAGGACACTACTTTGATCAACAAAGAGGATCCGGTTTAAACACTACCCTGTTCAGGAGAAGGATTAAAAAGATCTCCCTGACACACCTACCTTGCAGGTCCCCTTTACATTGTTTATTCCTAGTGATGGGTAAACCCCTTTAAGGGAAAACGAACAAGGGAAGGTTGTTCCCCGGGCTCAGAAGGCTGGACAGGTATGCACCCAAGTTACAACATACCTATTCCTTCCCTCACATTTGAATGCTGGCATGTCAGCTGTGAAAGTGCTCTATATACCCAGCCCCCTATACACCTGCACGTCAATGCGTTTAAGCAGAGAGGAGCTTGTCAAACACCTGATTGTACCTATTGTGTAAATATCAGGTGTCCTACCCGATGTCTGAACCCATAATCCACTCCACCATTGGGTGACTTTTGGTATTAATGAGGGATACATTAAGCATAACCCAACTACAGGGAGGTTAAGTCTATATCAGGAGCAGAACACTCACGTTGATTTGCTACACCCAGTTCTGCTAAAAGGGTGACAAAGAAAATATAGAATTGTAAATCTTTTGAGTTAGGTATATGGGTCAGGTAACTTCTGAAACTGCATCTTCAGGTAATACTCCTATGAAAGGAAGTTCTTACTAATGAAAGGCGATTTTATAACCTTCTTCCAGTGTCCTACAACCCTACCGGGTTACAAGCACAAGGATTGCCTCTGGCATAGACAAAAAACAATGGCGCACTGGCCTAGCGCATTATCTTTTGATAAAGTACTTTAATAAAAAGTTAAAAATATACTCACAAACGAGTCGTGAAAAGGCGCATGACAAACATATGGGAAGTCCTTCTATTTCATGGACATGCACTGCACGGCTGGTATCTCACACGACAAAGGCTAACACGTTTCAAAGTTTCTACCTCTTCTTCAGAGGCTCTGAAGAAGAGGTAGAAACCTTGAAACACGTTACCCTTTGTCGTGTGAGATACCAGCCGTGCAGTGCATGTCCATGAAATATAAGGACTTCCCATATGTTTGTCATGCGCCTTTTCACGACTCGTTTGTGAGTATATTTTTAACTTTTTATTAAAGTACTTTATCAAAAGATAATGCACTAGGCCAGTGCACCATTGTTTTTTGTCTTTGCTACAGTATCTTTGGACTACCCCTCGTTCACAGTGGCAGCAAGGTGGCACATTATCTAGAGTCTTATTATACTTAATGGAGAACTGGATTATCGAGTAGAAGACGCCTCCCCTCTGAGCGCAGGAAGAATAGCATTTGTTTGTGAATTGCCTCTGGCATGCCTGAATGCAAGGGACTATATTTCTCTGACAATTGAAGTTTCTGCAGCCAGAGTACCTGGCCCTCCTTGTCCATGGGACAATCAGGTCTGCAATAAAAATGATACATGTATAATTAATATCACAAATATAAATATCATAGGCAACCCTGTTGTGTATTTCTGAAGTGTAGCTAGATAGACCATCTCAGAAATGACACGACCTGAACTTCAAAGTCGTGTACTCTTTAAAAAAAAAAAAAAGTGTAACAAGCTATCGCTATCACCAATATATAAATAGGAAGGACGCCAACAGTCTTCATTGTTGCGTATTCAGTGTTGCGCATTGCTGATATTTGACAAGGTACCGTCATACAACTCATATGAAAACAGAAAAGCCCAACCTTGTGCATCTCTGCTTAGTAAGAAGGTACAGTCAAAACAGAAAGACACGGACAAAACTTCAATGCTGTGTGTTTCTCAATGGCAACAGGGTACAGACCTATGCAGCGACAGAAATGTCGCTAACAA
>BLSH010541772.1:840908-853911 GCA_018402905.1 Glandirana rugosa
TTAAATAGGTAGTTATTGTATTTAGTGTTTAAATTTTGTATTTCACTGTATTTAGTTGTATTGGGTATTTAATATGGTGTTTATCCCAATTTTTTTTCACCAAGGTGCCTGTGTGATCGGTGGTGGTGGATAAGTGGATTCAAGCTCCTCTCTCTCTTTTCTATTGAACACACACTGGATGTATAATTACTGTCTTTCCTTGAAAAAATTCACGAAAAAATTCACGATTAACTGGACTGTCAAATTAATGTGTTCGTAAATGAATGCTCTATGATTTTTTTTGATACTATTAGGTGCATAAAAGGGAAAAAAACACATTTGTTTTCCACATATGTTTTGCACGGATATATAATTTATGGGTTATGTTGATTTATGTCACTTTATGTTTTAAATTTGTGATTTATGTTATTGATGGATAAATTAGCGCAACAATCTAATTGGAATATCTAACTTTTTGGTGGAATATCGCACCCTACATTGTTGCTGCTGTGTCTTATATCACTACTCCTAGCGCGGTATATTTCCCATATTTCTGAAGTGCAAGGACATTGATTGAATAAAAACTAAGCACATTTTAGGATATCCTAAAATAGTTTTGTAATAACTAAGATTGTGTAGTGTATGGCCAGATTTAAACTAGTATGAAAAGTACCAGACTGCTGTTCTAATCATCAACCATAGCAGAACAAGCATTCAAACTTTTGCAATGTAAAAATAGATGGCAGATGCCCTTACCTGCATACAATATAACGGATAACATTGTCATGGCAAACTATGATCTCATAGCTTTCATCTTTCTGTTCATAGTCAGCACGATGAATAAAGCTTCTAAAGGCAGATTCTATACGTGGTCCATCGTCAAAATACTAGGCAAGAGATTTCAAGAACAGATACATTTAACATAGTAGGAAAGTACAAATAAGCACAAGATCGTTCCAAGTTAAAGTATTGCTGAAGTGGTCTCATTTTGCCCTAGTCTAACACCTAGATGGTGATAGTTCCATCATGCATTGCACTTATCGATGTGGAAAATCACATGTGAGCAATAGAGGCTCACTGCAGGTTAAGTCAGAGCCACAGACTTCATGAGGTCAGTGGGCAAGTAGTTACTGCTCTGCTACTGGGCAAGGCAGGATGGAGGAGTCATACCTCAGACAGCGCATACCAAGTGCTCTACAAATCAGTAATATGTTTTGTAGAGTTCCTACTTGCTCTAGAATTTAAGCAATTTAAGGTACAGATGTGTACTGTAACAGGTTTATAGCCTCCTAGATCTGCACCGAATTACCCTTTGGGGTTAATTTTCAAATGCTGAATCTACCATACACATCAGTTCATCTTTAAAGCTTGGATTCCTCTTCCACATTTTTCCTACACAAAAACAGATGCATCCACTCAAAGGCAAACTAATCCTACAAGTCTAGTTGATCAGTCACTAAAACTTAGTGCAGAGACTTTGTAAGGCTCACCACAACATCTGGTTTCCAGTGATGGCTTGGTGGATCTGGTCTAATGGGGGCCCCTTCTCTTAGCAAGTCAGAACCAGTGCGATTCACACCTGTGAAAATATAAAAATTTGACGATGTCCATCTTAGCAAGTTAACATTCCTAATTTTGTAGACTGGTTACCAGCATATCAACCGTTCATCAGTTCATCCGTTTTTCATCTGTGGTCATCAGTTTTTCATCAGTTTTTTTTTACATTCACTACCAATGCAAAAACGGATGAAAAACTGACCGTTCGTCAGTTTACATCCGTTTTTCGTCCGACCCTTTTTATGACGGATGAATAGGACTTTTATCCATTCAAAAAAAAAAAAAAAAATAGATGCTGACAGAAGCGGATGAAAACGGATGCAAATACATCAGTTGTCATCCGTTTTTCCATAGAGATGCATTGATGTCCGTTTTTCATCCATCAACGGATGAATGAAAAACGGACAAACGGTCCGTGTGTGAAAGGGGCCTTAGTCACAGGCACTAACACTGGAAAAGGCTTTTTTAAACCAATTGCCATCTTGATGCCATTGATAAACCACGTGTGCCCAAAGCAGATTCAGTCTTTGCTACACCCTCATGTGCCATAAGTACTTCAGGCCCAAGTGTATGCTTGGGTCAAGAAAGGACATTAAAACTTTTTTTTAGTTAATGCTTGTGCTGGTGGTGCCTCAGACCATTCTTTCTGGGCAGGGAGCAACTATTAGGGCACAGAACTGCTCCATTCCAGGAAAATTGAGTTTCCAGTCAAAGTATACCAGACACCAAGCCCAGGAGAGGTAGTTTGCCAAATGGGCTGTAGCGCAAGCCCCAGCACCTGCTTCAAACCCCACCATCATCTAAAATAAAAATCTCAGCCACCATGAGAGGCAGAGTCAGGACAACACATCTCCAAGGAAAACTGGAGATGTCAGAATATCAATTTAATCTATCATAATCTGTATGACATGTTCTTGTTTCAGTGGGAGGAGCCCGTTTTATGCAGTCCTGAAGACAGCTAGGAAAAAAAAATCTCATGCCTTTTTACAGATCATTGATGCAAAAAAACTTTGATCAGTAACATCACTTCATACTTACCCTGCAGATGCTGTCCAATTATTTCTGATGTCTCTTTGGCCCTTTGCAGTGTAGAGTAGGTCATCTCATTGTAGGTGTAACCCAAATTAGCCAGGCGCTGACCAGTTAAAGTTGCCTGCTCACGACCTACAGCAAAAAATAAAATAAAACACACACACACAAAAAACCTGTACTTGATCAAGTTGCACCTACCAGGCAAGTACACAATCCTTCACACTACAAGTTAATGCAATAGTGTCAAATTACCAAATCTTGTGAGAACACATCTGGCAAACCTAAAATGTAAAATTCATTGGGGGGGGGGGGGGCTGGGCCTGAATAAGCAGATCTTGCATTTGGATGGTCTGCTTCCAACACCAATAGAGCAGTCAGTCATCCTCTGTTCTAGTGCAAGACTAGAAAATACAAAGCTACTGCAGCCATCTAGCAAAAAAAAAAATCATACGACCTTAGCTGTTCACAAAATGGCTCCCATAGCTGTAGTGACACTACAAACAGGTCTAGGGTATGGTTTGCCCACCCAGTACCCCCACCCATACAGGCTCTGCTACATGCTCTAGATGGAGCAATAGACAGTAGTGCTAGTGACCACATTTAACTCATGAGGCCTTCAACCACTTCCAGACCACCTGCCGTTGATAAAAGTCGATCCCTTGACATTAACCCCTTCAGCCAAGGATTTCCCATGTTAGGACCAGAGCACTTTGTGATTCGGCACTGCATCGCTTTGACAATTGCACAGCTGTGCGATGTACCCAAACAAAATTTGCATCCTCTCCCCCCCCCCCCAAAGTTTTTTGATGGTATTTGATCACCTCTGCATAACTTGATCACCACCATATACATATACACAAATTTATTCATCAGTTTTGGCTGATATTCTTCATTTTTTGGAAAAAATGCAATTGGCGTTTGATTGGTTTGCGCAAAAGTTACCGTGTTTATAAACCATGAGAATTCATTTGGTGTTTTTACTAGTAGTGGCAGCGATCTTTATCGGGACTTTGATATCGGGGCAGACATGTACATTTGACAATTTTTTGGGACCAATGATGTTTATACAGCAATCAGAAATTTAACCACTTGCCGACCGCCATCTGACGGCAGCAAAGTGGCTCGTTCCTGCAAATCGCTGTCATACGACGGCGGCTGCGGGAACGAGTTTAGTGAGTGCGCGCGCCGCCGGAAGCGCGCCCACTGTGTCCAGGGGGGGCCAGGGAGCGGGTGCGGCGGCTTCGATTGCCGCCGGCTACCCGCGATGGCCCCCCCCGAGCGAGTGAGCGGAGGTCCGTGTATGTAAACACGGACCTCCGCTCTGTGAGGGGGAAGGGCTGTGATCACAGCCTTCCTGTACGTGAAGGCTGTGACCACTTCCCTTCCCCAGATAGGGCATCCCCCATACAGTTAGAACACGCCCAGGGAACATAGTTAACCCTTAGAGTGCACCCTGCAGGTTAACCCCTTCACTGCCAATGGCATTTACACAGTAATCAGTGCATTTTTATAGCACTGATCGCTGTATAAATGCCAATGGTCCCAAAAAAAAGTGTCAAAATGTTCCGACATGTCCGCCGCAATATCACAGTACCGCAAAAAAAAAAAAAAAACCCTCGCAGATTGCCGCCATTATTAGTAAAAAATAAAAACCCCAAAAATGAATTCTCATCATCCGTAAACGCGACCACTTTTGCGCAAACCAATCAAACGCCGATTGCGATTTTTTTTATCGCAAATATGAGGAAGAATATAAATCGGCCAAAAACTGAAAAAAAAATTTTATATTTTTTTTTTGGATTTGTATTTTAGGAAAAAGAAAGAAATTAGTTTTTTTTTGCAAAATTGTTGCTCTTCGTTTATAGCGGCGATCAGAAATGACGCAGCGGTGATCAAATACCACCAAAAGAAAGCTCTATTTGTGGGAAAAAAAGGATGCAAATTTCGTTTGGGTACAACGTCGCACGACCGCGCAATTGTCAGTTAAAGCGACGCAGCGCCGAATCGCAAAAAGGCTCCGGTCCTAAAGCTGGAAATCCTTCCGGGGCTGAAGTGGTTAAATAGCCACTGGTTACTGTATAAATGTCATTGGCAATGAAGGGGTTAAATGTGTTAGGGGGCTGCGTTGTCAGGGGCACCGGAGATCTAAATCAGGGGTCCTCACACTATGGCCATCCAGTTGTTCAGGAACTACAATTCCCATCATGCCTAGTCATGTCTGAATGTCGGAGTTTTACAATACCTCATGGGATGTGTAGTTCCGCAACAGCTGGAGGGCTGTAGTTTGAGGATGCCTGATCTAAATGATCCAGAGTACAGGGATCAGTAGATATTACATGCTGCCTGACTGAGCGGGGGACCACAGTGTTTACAGTATTCCTTCTGTCAAGCAATTGTGGCTTACCAGAGATAGAGTCTGCCCAAGCCGCGGCCACAAGCCACCGTTTATAGACGGTGATTCGCGCTAGAGCCACACTGCAGCAGTAAATGTACATGAGCCATTCGGGAACCGGTTAAAGACCTTCCCCTGCAAGTGATTTCAATGAACAAACCTTAGACTTTATGGGTAATCTATGTTTCACATGGGAAAAGGATCTGAAAAGCACATAGATCTCTCCCAATACTAAGTCTAGACTAAATTACCAGATCCAGAGCTGGGAAATGACCAGGACAAAGACAAGACCCAATTTGTATTGCGAAGTGATTCAACCCAATACCTCGGCAGTAGCTCCCCTCTGTCCAAGCTGAAAAGCAGACTGGCCCCTTTCCCATAGCTGTGATTCCACAGATCCCAATTCCGCACTTCCTGTTCCAAAATTGCTAGGGGTAGTCCATACACAAAGTATAACAGCCCAAAGACAACATCTGTCTGTACACAGTCACAGAAACAAAACCCTCCTTCAGGCCCAGGCAGAAGTGTTAACGTGTGGTTTAAAAACAGACCATACACTTTACATGGAGAGACCATAGACATGACAGCTAGGCCTCTGAATGTAGTTCCAAACTAAACCTACCAAGCGGCGTTAGAACTCTTTCAGAGTCAGTTTCACCATTCACATTGTACTGTCCATGGCGAACAAGGAAGATATGACGTCTGGCCTTTGCTTCATATTTTTTTAGTTGACATTTCAAGTCGTCATCTTTATTGCCCTTCAGGTCATTTAGATTGATCAGAGACATTGGTTCACGTCTACAAAAAAGTAAATACAAGTTAGGGGGTCATCTTACCCAGTACTTTTCAGCTGTAGACAGATGCTGAAATGCCTAGTTTTCAATCCTGGGAATCTATGCATATAAAACATCACAGTAAAAACACATTTTTCTGCACAGTCAGCTATTCGTGTAAGCTCCAGCCAGAGTGTTGCAATACATAGTACCCAGTGCAAACAGACACAGGTCACTACAGAGCAAGAAAGCCCTAAAGGGTTAGTTGACCTTTTAGGAAAAAAAAAAAAAAAAAAAATCCACAACCTAATCACTTGACACAATAGCATTACCTCAAGTTAATTTTTAAACTATGCCTCTTCTGCCAACATAGTCAGGCCATTTTTTGCAGTGACAGAAGATCGATAAAACTGCCCATCCTTGTCTATACTAGGACCAAGCAGCAAACAGAATCTAACGCTACAGAAGGAAGCACCATTTTTTTTCCCCTGAAGGCCACACACACACACACACCTCTTCCATCAGCTCAGTGGCTGCAGCAAGGGTGCATTTCTCCCTCCTGTAGCACTAAGGGTGCTTGTCAACTGTTCTGTCATAGTAAGGAGCCAGGAGAGCTATGAGAAGTATTCAGCTTTGGGTCTGTCATTGCATAAATGGGCTACAGGTATGTCAGCAGAAGAGGGATAGTTTTAAATTTCAGTAGTTTATGGTGATGCTGTTGCACATAGTGACTTACAGGTGAACTAACCCTTTAAATATGATCTTCATGCTGGGATCTTGGATGAAAAGCTGTGTGAAAACATTAAGGCTTCATGTATCCAATCTAATGCTCCTGCGATTTTCACAGTATTCTATTTTGTGATGGTCGCCCTATAGGGGATGATCATGGCAAAGAAGCTCAGTGATCAAATTTGGCCCTGAGCCAGGTGAGTTCTGTGAAGGGGGAACCGATGCAACAGGTACAGGTGTGGACACACACACACAAGGTTTAACAATAAGTGACCTGTAAATATGTCACACGTCCCTGCTGTATGGGAAGTAGTAACTGGTACACTACGATAGGCCAGGCTGGTGATAGAGTTGCTCATCCCCCATGAGAAAATAGTCAAACTATTCTGGCATTAATATAATATTACTATTTGAAGAACTCACCGGTCCCAGTTGGGGTCCCAGCACCTGGTGAAGGCTGGTGGCCATGACACAGCACCTTCACTTGAGTCCACCCCATTGTGCTTCAAAACCGCTGCAGCAAAAAGTGCTGCTCCACCAGCCAGGACAGCTCTGCGCAGGAACATGGTAACTGATTAACAAACCCACCAACACTGAGAGATGTCTGTCTGCAGGCCTTATATAGAGAGGAACTGGGTGTGGAGTTTGTCAGCAGGTGTTAGATGGTGATAGAGGGGAAGGACGATTATCAATACCTAAAACTGCCTTAAAGGGCACAGACATGGAAAGATTTGAGGAGACCATTGCTGGCCTACTACTAGAGAAGCTAGTTTTGCCATCCCTGACCTTCAAGTAGGGTTGCCACCTCATCCCTTTAAACCCAAACACATATTAATTACACAGGTTCTGTGGCTAATTAAGGTGGTAATTAAACTCACTTGGTGCCTTACCTGCATTAAATTAGCCTCAGAACCTGTGTAATTCATATGTGTTCGGGTTTAACGGGATGAGGTGGCAACCCTACCTTGAAGGCAATTTCCACATTTTGCAAAAATGTAATAAAAGTACCCACATTAATAAAAAATGTAATGTGCATTTATTAAATGTTTGCATTGAAGGCCTGCAGAGCATTGCATTAGCAATCGGTGCATTGCTGGTGCAACACTGACATTCCTGCATTGTTTCTCTCCAACCCCAGCTCTGTACTGAGATATGGACCTGTGGTTACTGAGCTGGAAGAAGTAAACAAAGGATTACAAGTGTGGTCATGACAAAACACTCCAGTTGAGTCCCTCTGCCATAGTGGCATATGATACTTGTTGTCTTCTCATATACAGCATAAATCTCTGTGAATGGATGAGAGAGCAGACGCCTTCTGGAGTAGGAGGATGACAGATCCATTATGGCTGGGTTCACACTGCAGCACGGAGCGACTCATAGCAGGGGTCCGGTGCATCCCTGTTCACCATTTCAGGTCCAATTTCAGCCCGAATTTTTGGCTGAATTCGGACCTGAAAGGGACCAGAAGACGCACAGGACTCCGGTGCAATTCGCACAGGAGCCGCTCCGGAGATGTGCAAACCAGCTCCATAGAGAGCCAGTCACAATCTCCTGACATGCGAATTGGATGTGGAGAAGCCCAAATTCAATTCACAGTAGTGTGAACCCAGCCTTAGGGGAAACAATCGTGTTTTGATCTGCTGAAACATATAGGTGAAAAAGAGAAGATGAGAACACGTCTGATGTTTGAGCACAAGTGGTGGTGGAGATTGAATAAAGGAACAGCTAAGTGTTTTTTGTCTGCAGTGTGCAGTGGACTAACAAACACGCACGGAGAGACTGTTAAACACGCAGTATAAAGTGGAGTGATTATTAAAGACACACAGTGACATTTTTTTCATTTTTATTTTTTATATGTGCTCTTTATTATCACATTGGAATATTGTATTGTATTATAATTCACAGGTGTATATTTATAAGCACCAATGGAAGGGAGTACAGCACTGTTTTTACATACTCGTGCAACGTGCAGCTTTCCTGGGAGCAACCCTCATCCACACGCCCTTCCAAAATCATCAGCCAAGGTATTTTTTTCCCATAATTCTTTACACAGGTTTTTTTTTTATGCAAAATGTATAGGGGGATTGAGGGGCTGTGAGTAAAGTGGACTATCCAATTTCATGGAAGGCCCCCTTCAACAGTGCTGAATTCACAGCCCTGGGACAAGCATGTGGCACATGATGTGAGAATTAAGTCCAAATGCCTGATCTGCATGCTTTCTAGTGACCAGTGGCTCCGAATGTATCGATGCCAAGTGGATCAGCATGAACGCCAGGCATTTAGCATTTTCAGGAAAGTTCAGCAATAGCGTACTAAATATTTCTCCTATTATGGTTTGTATTTAAATCTGTATTAGTCCATCCTGCAGACATATGGCTCCTTTACAGGACCCTTTACATCCAGCCAGCAGATTGCTGCAGCAAGAATCTGCAGATTCATGCAGCTGGAATCATCTGGTTATGTGAACAGTTGCGGTTGTTCAGCCTATATTAGGCTTGATTGACTATGCATGTTGCTTTTGAGCGTTCCTGCAGTGCTTTTTTGCGGGTTTTTACGGCAATTTTACAGCGATTTTACCGCGATTTGTGTTTTGCGTTTTTTATGTTTTTTTTTTAAAAATTGTTGCTGGGCAGATTTAAAAACACAAAATGCAAATCACAGCAAAATCGCAGTAAAGACGTACTACATGATTTTCTGCAGCTTCTCCATTGAAGTCTACTGAACCAAAAGACGCAAAAAAGTACCGTTTTGCATTTAAAAAGGTCCCTGACCCTTTCCAAAAACGCAGAGGCACAAAAATGCATTGATGTGAACATGTTCTATAGGAACCCATGTTAACCACTTCAGCCCCGGAAGGATTTACCCACATCATGACCAGAGCACTTTTTGCGATTCGGCACTGCTTCGCTTTAACTGAGAATTGCGCAGTCGTGCGACGTAGTACCCAAACAAAATCGACGTCCTTTTTTCACACAAATAGAGATTTCTTTTGGTGGTATTTATTTTTGCGCTATAACCAAAAAAAGAGCGATAATTTTGAAAAAAAAAAAAAATTTTTTTAACTTTTTGCTATAATAAATATCCAAAAAAAAAATGTAAAAAAATAATTTCTTCCTCCGTTTAGGCTGATATATATTCTTCTACATATTTTTGATAAAATAATGCAATAGGCGTATATTGATTGGGTTGTGCAAAAAGTTATCGCGTCTACAAACTATGGAAATAGATTTATGGCATTTTTATTATTATTATTTTTTGACTAGTAATGGCAGCGATCTACGATTTTTATCGGGACCGCGACATTGAGGGGGACAGATCGGACACTTTTTTGGGACCAATGACACTTATACAGCGATCGGAGCTAAAAATAGCCACTGATTACTGTATAAATGTCATTGGCAGGGAAGGGGTTAAACTGTATGGGGGGATCAAGGGGTTGGTGGGGATATGACAGATTTAACTGTTCCCGATCACTGGGAACAGTAGATCTGTCAGCTGTCCCTTCACAGAACGGAGATCCGCCGTGTTTATACTAGCAAATCTCCGTTTTGCCTCTGTAACAGGAGATCGCGGGTTGCCAGCGGACATCGAGTCCGCCCGACCCGCGGGCACGCTCACACAGCCGCTGTACAGCTACGGTGATTCGTGCAGCGGTGCCAACCTGCTGCCGTATTATGATGGTGGGCGGTCGGCAAGCGGTTAAAAAAATTCCCTGCATTTCTGCAAAAAGCATGAAAAAATGCATTCGTGTGAATTGAGCTTTTAGCAAAGACAGGTTGACAGCAGCGCCAGCCATTCAATTATAATTCCACATGGGGAAATTTGTTGTGGTTAGGGACAGATGATTGCCTTTGGATTCAAGCTGTTGCATCCAGGGGTGACCATCTATCCCTTAGGCTGCATTCACACCAGAGCATAGCATCTTTGAGTGCTTTTCCAGTGTATTTTGTGCATTTTTATGCGCGTTTATGTGCGTTTGTATGCAGCGTTTTTGGACTTTTCCATTATCTTTTATTTCTTCTTTAATTATTATTAATTTATCATAATGTTTTTTCGTTGGGGTAAGGGGTTCGAGTTCAGTTTAGGTTAGGGTTAGGATTAGGAGTTGGGGTTAGGGTTATTTATTATTATTTTATTGTATTGTATTTATTATTATTATTATACGAATAATAACACATGAATAAATAAATGTAAAATAAATACACAAACAAATAAAAATCATAAATAAAAATATATAAATTCAATAAATGAATACTAAGTAACAATAAATAACCCTTAGGCCCCTTTCACACTAGCGGAGCCCGTTTTGACGGGCTCTGCTGCTCAGCGGGGATCCATCTGTTTATCCCCGCTGAGCCGGCGGATGACAGGACAGTCTCTGCACTCCGTGCAGAGACTGACCTGTCAGAGCTCCATTCTCCTCTATGGAGAATCGGATGAACACGGACCATCTGTCCGTGTTCATCCGATCCACCAGACGGATGGAAAATAGGGTTTCCATCCGTCTGTTTTTGGCGGATCGGGTGTCAGCGGACATGTCACTGCTGACATCCGTCGCTCCATATAGGACAATGGAGCGTCCGTTCGGGTCCGCCTGAAAAACTGACAGGCGGACCCGAATGATCCGCCTGTGTGAAAGGGGCCTTAACTTTAACCCTTACCCCTTAACCACTTTAAAACCAGGCACTTAACCCCCCTTCCCACCCAGACCAATTTTCAGCTTTCAGTGCTGTCGCATTTTGAATGACAATTGCGCAGTCATGGTACACTGTACCCAAACAAAATTTTTATCAATTTGTTCCCAGAAATAGAGCTTTATTTTGGTGGTATTTGATTACCTCTATGGTTTTTTATTTTTTGCGTTACAAATAAAAAAATTCTGAAAATTTGGGAAAAAAGTTTTTCTCTCTCTCTGTCACAAAACTTTGTAAATAAGTACATTTTCTCCATCACTGATGGGCACTGATCAGGCAGTACTTATTGGCACTGATGAGGCGGCACTGATGAGGTGGCACTGACGGGCACTGATGATGAGGCACTTATATGCAGCACTGATGGGCACTGGTAGGCGCACTGATAAGCTGCACTGACAGGCACTGATAAGCGGCACTGATGGGCATTCATAGGGGCACTGATAGGTGGCACTGGTGGGCACGAATAGGTGGCACAGATAGGTGGCACTGGAGGGCACTGATAGGTGGCACTGATAGAGGGCATTGTAAGGTGTGCATTCCCTGGTGGTCATCTGAATTTGGGCATTGTGCCCCTTACCTGGCTGTCTAAGGTGGGCTCCCTGGTGGTCCTGGGTGGGCTCTCCCTGGTGGACCCTGGGTGGGCTCCCTGGTGGTCCTGGGTGGCGATCCTAGGGGGGCCTACGCTGATAAACAATCAGCGCAGACCGCCCTCTCAGGAGAGCAGCTGATCTGCAGACGTAAGATAAACTGCTCTTCCTGTTTACACTGTGACCAGCCATGATTGCTCACGGTTGATCACGTGGTAAAGAGCTTCTAATGGGTCACTGACTGACACACCGAACCACCGATCACCACAATGCGTGCCCTTGCGGGCGCGCGATCCTGGGTTATCCAGCAGGACATCAATAGACGTCCGGTCAGGATAATGAATCACCGACCCAGCCATTATTTGTCTACAAGCCGGGCGGGAAGTGGTTAAAAAATAAAATAATAATAAATAATTAAACACCCTAACCCTAACACAAAAAAATATTATTATTATAATTATTATTAATAATGTATCTTTTGTTTGAGTTTGGGTGTTTATTGTTATTTTATTATTATTATTATTATTATATTGCCATATCCACAAAAATGTTTCTCTCCTAATCACAACTGCATTGACACAAATAGGAATTTACAGTTAAGGGTAAGACCTATAACATCTAACAGTTCTATAACTGCTCAAGTGAGTATGGTGTCTATTGCCTTTCTGCCCACGTGGCTTGTTTTATGTGGGTAGGACCATCAGGACCCTGAGAAAAAGATTTGGAGAACACCGTCGGCTAGTGGAGAAGGGCAATGCCAAACACAGCGTCCCCCGTCACTTCTTATAACATTGTGCTCAGTCCTCAGAAGTAGAGTTGAGCGAACACCTGGATGTTCGGGTTCTGCTGGTCCGTCCGAACTTCGGGAGAAAGTCCGGGTCCGGGTCCGGACGGAACCCGAACGATCGCACGGACAACGAACCCCATTGAAATCAATGGGGACCCGAACTTTTAGGCACAAAAATGGCTGTAGGAAAGTCATGGAAAGCCCCAGAGGGCTGCAAAAGGAAGTAAAATGGGGGTAAGGGTAGGGCAAGTGCCCTACAAAAAAATGGGGACAGGGAAATAACTTTAAATATTTTTAAAAAAATAAAAACTTAAAAAATGCAAAAATGGAGGTGAATGTGGATCATCTTCAAACTGTGTCTGAAAAGTATTAATTAACGGTAGAAGCCATATAACTGTTCTAAAATCATCTTCAAACTAGGGCAAGTGCCCTACAAAAAATGGGGAGAGGGAAAATAAATTAAAATCACATTT
>BLSH010541795.1:10273-31363 GCA_018402905.1 Glandirana rugosa
TGGGCCTTTTTCGAGGCCCTTTGTAAAGCTGGTACTGTTGCCTCACGTCCCTGGCGACGTTGTCAAAGTTAGATTCCGTTTATAAAGTATTACTCGATTATACGCTACGTATGATCGAGTAATAAAAGTATTATTAAAAAAAAAAAAAAAAAACAAAGTCCACAAAAGTGTTCAATACAAAGTGCCCAATCCATGTAAATCATAATAGCTCTTGTGGAAAAACACACAAGTATTTTCCACTGATTTCTTCACAAATATTCAGCCCCTTACCAAATAAATTGATCACCATACAGAGATCAATATGCACTTGTGTATATGCATTTAGGTTGTAAACCGCAAAAAAAAAAAAAAAAAATTATTATGAAAATAATGAGCTAGTATGCATCGCATATTAGCTCATTATGAAATATTTGCCTTAGATTGAAACTGTTGCAGCGGTCCCTGCACTCCGTTGTCATGGTCGAAATGTTTCCCGGAGCTTTTTCCGGGTTTGTGGGAGTCGCTGGTCACGGCATGGGCGCTGAAGAAACGGCACCAGGGGGCCGTTTCTTCAGTGCGCATGTGTGAATTACATCTGCAGCAGCGTATACAGTGAATATCTCATTATAGGCTTACCTGTAGGTACAAGTGGTGTATCAGAGGTTAGGTCAATATCAGCCATCTAACCTCCAGCAGCCACGATATACTGGGTAACAAGTAAACCTTTCACAAATACAGCATTCAGTATCCCTCCAAAAAGAAGTCAAAGGAAGCTGCAACAGTGTTATACCATAAAAATGCTCTTTATTAAAAACAGACAGGTACTTACAAAATGGGAAAAGACAAGAGTACACAATCATCAGAAGCCGAGACACAGATCTCGACATGCATGTGACATCACTGGCTAAAACCCACCTGAGATGTTTTGCCACCAATCAGCTTCATCAGGAGTGTGGAGAATGTGTGCTGGGTGTTTTTTTAACAAGAGCCTTCGGGATTTACATGGACTGAGCACTTTGTATTGAACACTGCTTTATTTAGAGAGATTAGAAGCTTTGATACACTTTGCACTAGCGTTTCCATGTTAAAGATTCCTTGCACTTGAATCGTTTTAGTAGCGCACCTATATATGTAAACGTTTACAACCACTTTACACTAATAGGTCTGTAGTTATTGGTAAGGACCCTGATCCCTTTTTTTAATTTAGGCACCTGCACACCAATGAAAGTCTCTAAAGCTGGATACACACTATACAATTTTCTTTCGATTTTTCCTTTAGATTTACCAAAACCACATAATGTCAGATCAAACCTAAACACTTTCAATTAGTATGCAATCAGACAGGCCCTTGCACTACATAGTTGAAGGTAAATCTAAAGGAAATCGAAGAAAAAAAGTTGTTTAGTGTGTATCCAGCTTAAGAATCTGAAACAATATCTTTGAAATAACAGAAGCATCCTGGTGCTTTATCTTTATTTTGCCCAACGGTTCCTGGACCATATTTGTTTTAAACCATTGTGGTTCATTTGAGGCAGAGGCAAAACATTATGGAGTGGAGTTCCACCAGTTTTCCTTGCATACACAGAGCGGAAGAAGGTATTTAACTGATTGCCGATCACCTTGCGTAGGAGTGTGGCGGCAGAGCAGCTCTCCTGCACTGGATCACTTACCTAGTAATGCTCAGTTCAACTTATAACAATATCATATGCAGAGAAACTCGCACTACATAATACAATACATCTACTATGCATCTATGATGATCAAAGATAAAGCTCAAATAAAAATGCTAGAAAACTCGCTAATAATTTTTATTTTATTTTAAGTAGTGTAGTTTGATGACCGTCTTCCAGCTAGGACCACAACTTGCATTTCAGGCTTTCAGAAGACAACCAAGCCAGAGAACATGCAGTGTAATGCAGTGTAATTCTGGGTAACCATTTTTCAGTAACTTCTTTCCCCTGCACACTTAAAATGAGTTCCTCTTCTGTCCCATCATAGTCTTCAATGTGCGTTAGGAATTCAGTTATCTGGTAATGTAATAAGGTAATACAGGGCTATGGCAGTTCTTCCAATACCCCAATTATTGTCCTAATTATTCAACATTACCATCTGCTTATCACAGACAAATTAACCAATTCATAGAACGTTCAAGAAAAATTAGAGGTTCTTTATGTAAAACATACAAAAATGGTCCATATAGAAGGTACTTCTATGCTTTGAGTATAATACACATTCTTGTGGTTCTTACAGCAATGAACGCTGTAACTAAACGAAAATAAAAACAGTAAAAAAAGTAGAGAAAATGTTAAGTACACAGATTTTTTTTTTTTTTTTACAGTTTTAAAGCTCAAAGTAGTACAAACAATTTTCATCTTGGATTGCACACTGTACATTGTATCATGAGCAATATAAAATAAAACTATTCAGTACATTTCTGCACACTTCCCCATGTTTTATCCCTTTAAAAATACCTGGGATACCTACCTCTACCATACGCATCACATGGCAACACTATCAGACTTCAAGGTACCTACCAATTACATCTTACACATGGTCATCCCTATCATGTGCCAAAGCTAAAAGGACATTAGGGTACCCACCAATGCCAGCTATATGGCAATACTACCAAATACTGCGGTACCTACCAGTGACACCATACACATGGTCATTCTCATCACATGCCAGTGCTAAAAGATATCAGGGTACCTACCACTGCCACCTCCCAAACATCAGAGTCCCCCCAGTCCCTGGTATATACATAATCAAAAATGGTGCAGCACAATGAAGTTGATAAGAAATAAAGAAATATCAGAACTAATGCAATATAAAACCACAGAATGTACTCAAATTCATATATAAAGTGCAAGATTGCTAACAATCCATAGTTAACATGCAAAGTCCATAAGTATATGTAAACCCAGAAGAACACGTCAAAGGAAGAAATCCATGTGTAAAGGTAAGGAGTCTTTATCACTATAGATCCAGGTGATCAATCCCTTCACCACTAGAAAGATTGCATGCTCACCTCCAAGTAAGACCCCTGTGTTACCAGAAGGTCAAATGCACTTTCCCAAACAGGTGTATAAGACACCAGGATACTGCATTGGTTCTCTGTCAGACACTCCACTTCACCACGGGACATCAATCATGCCAGATAATAAATAAGCGTCTGTCACAGCTCCCTGTTTCTCTCAACAGCCAACCCATAATATACCACACAACCATAGGCAGTGGTACATCAGTAGAGCAGAGATATATGGAAAAAAACATACAATCTAAGTGCTCTCTGTCTAAAATACAACCGGGTTTACTTAATGAATCGCACTTACATGTGCGGTCTGGACTATTAGCATTTCAATAATTTAAAATCATTTTAAAATTCCCTCTTAAGATCGTGGAACAGCAGCAGATGACGACAATGGCACCTCCACCTCCCGTATGCGTTACGTCAAACGTGACTCCGTCATAAACATGGCAGTATATGATATCACTGGGCTGCCCCCCAGGCTGATGTCTTGAACTTCTAATACTCAGGGATGTCTTTTCTAAAGTTCCTTTTTCTGATGTTCCTGACTCCCTGTACTGTATATATAATAACAGACTCTGGCCATCCGTTGTGATATCTGATCTAAGCCCCGTACTCCTATCAGTGCCCAGGCACATGGGGCTGCCAGGACAGCACTCACCTCCAGCTCACAGGCGATCATGTCAGTGGGCGAAGTCCCGATGCTGGCTCTGGGCTCTCCGGTGAGTGGCTGAGCTGTGTCTAGGCTCTCTGTACAGGACACATGGGCTGGGAGGAGGGGGAACACACAGTACAGGGAGAGGGGAAGCGCTGTGCTGTGTGTCTGTCACACTGATGTTTTCCACAGGCATGTCCCGCTTCATTCCTTTGGCTGGCTGCTGTTGGAGGCAGAAGACAGTAAAAAAAACTTCCTCCAACAGCTGTTGCAGTGCCCGCTCTGTGCCCCTGTTCTCAGGCTACCCAAATGAAAGCTGCTCCCGCCATACAACAGGATAGAGAGCGAGGAACTGACAAGCTCCCAGTGCCTTCTCCTCCACAATACTGCACGGTGCCCAGAAATGACTGGCAGCGGCATCACTACTGACACACAGGCAGGTAGAGAACAAGGCACTGACAAGCTCCCAGCGCCCTCACCTCCCGGTGGAGGGTAGGGAAGCCAGCGGCAGTGGCTGCACCCTAGGCGGCTCCCAAAGTTTGCCTATTGGTAGTGCCAGCCCTGTGTATATATATCACACACACGCAAACACACACAGTGTGTGTGTGTGTGTTTCTCAGGTTGTTCAGCAATTTTGAAGTATAGGCATTTACACAAAATACTGTATGGTGTAAAAGAGCATCTTTACTAGGTAAAATATGTATAGAAAGGTAAACAGATACAAAGGCACAGGGGAGTCATGTGAATCTATTTATCTATAGACGTGCATACATATGCAATCAACCCTATCAATTTATCCAAGTTTAAACATATATCAACAATAAAAACAATTGTTACGCAGCTTCAATAAGGGGCTTCACCACTGGATGACATTACAAGAGAACAAGATCAAGATACAGCTTTGATTCAAACACTTAATGCCTGAAGTCCTATTTAAGCAGGAAAATGTGAACCAGTTCTAACAGAAATTAAGTGACTTTTGTGTACCATTACTGCATACATAATATTAGCAATGTTCATTTGCTAGGAAAGACTATTTCGCGTGTGTATGCACATTCATGGAACTCTGTATATCCTGTATTGTTTTCCTCTATATTTTGTGCTTTGTATGTGCAGCATTCTTGTTTAGTAAATGCAAATATATATATTACATTGTTTCTCATGTTCTTGCTTTCCTTTGCTTTTGCCAAGTAGCTGAAAAGAACTGAGGAAGCCCAGGAATTGTGAGGTCAGGTCAAACAGGAAGTATTTAATAGCAACTTGCATTTCTAGCACATCAACAGGTATTTTTCTATACCTTGTTTTTAAAGAAATAAAATAAGGGAACGTGTGCATATATTGCAGAAATGTACTGGATATGTTTTTTTTTTTGTTTTTTTTTGCCCAGACATATACTTTGAAATCATGAGTGAATAAAGAAGTAACAAGTATTCAGATTTATCCAGCATCATGTAACCTGAGAAAAAGACACATCCTAATTTCTTACATTACAAGTTTTTTCTTTGTGTTTAATATATTTCATTGGTTCCTTCTGGCTTGTCAAACAGTTTCACTATTTATAAAAAGCAAAATAAATATTTTGAATATAGAATCATTGTAAATATTACCTCAGAAATGATAATGGTCCTGCTTTATGGGTCTGGTTCCTCCTTTATGTTTAATTCCTCTTGTGGTTCTAGCAACCAACAGAAATGAATATACATATCACTTACATATATTTACAACCAACATATAAGTACACTGATGACTGATGAGTCATCAAACCATTTATACTACAATTCCCAGAATCCTCCAGGGTACGTGGACCTGGAAGCCGTGATGTCAGTGCATGTACCTCCGAGGGTTCTGGGAATTGTAGTTTACATGTGTTTATGTATAGCATTCATGTGAATGTTTTTAACCAGTTTTAAGCTAAATGTATACTGGATTTACAGTATGGGAAGTGGTCTTGTTTTGTTTTTTATACCTGGCCTAGACGGAATGGGGAGACCTGTGATCTACCTCATTACATGGTGCCTCAAATTGATGAAAACATCACCGACTTCTCATTTGAGGGTCACAATCTCTCTCGTAAGCCTCAGAGTGGTTGGCAGAGCATGTGTTGGTTTCTGCTTGCACTTGTGGAATTAGAGGAAGATCACACACATTTGTTTCTTAAGAACTTACTGGTGGAAGTTAATTATGGATGATACTGAATGACTATTATGTGAGAATTTTCCTCTACCTCACTGGTTTACTGTGGACCATCATATGACAATATATTTTTATTTCACTTTTTGTTAAGTGCTGCATTTTTTGTATTACATTATTTGTATAGTGCATCCTATATTTGGTGTAATGGCAGCTCATTTATATTTTGTTCTATCACTTTTAGGGCAGCGATTTTGATTTTAGATAGAAAACAATTGTCTTCCATGAACCCTAGCAGAGGTCAGCATTTATCCAGTGTGGAAAACAGTCAGTCACTGCACTTTGTGTGAATGAGCCCTTAACCTGTAAACATTGCACTGTTATGTAACACAGACTACAAGTTCATCCTTTTCGAATGGCTTCTTTTCTAATAGAAACATATGATAAATACCTTCGCTAGGCTCTTCTGACTGGACCTTGTTACAGTTTCCTTTAGGTAGCAAAAAAAATATATATATCACTGTATCAAGCCTAATTTAGGGAGGAAGAAACCACTTCCCTCAAAAAAACATTTATCCAAAGCTCCTAGTTGTGGGGTCTTGAGAAAAAAATGCCTCAGCTTTTGTTAGTGTGAACAGCACATGAAGGAGCCTGGAGCAGAAATTTCTTCAGCAAGGGCATTTCAGCACTTTACTTATGTTTACTTTATTTTTAGTGTTTCGGTATAGGTCTGCATAAAGATGTTGTGATGGTTAAGAACAACTGCATTTTGAATCTGGTTTTGAAAAGTATAATTACTAGTTTCTGTAGAAGGCAAAGATTCACTCTCTTCCAGTGCTTCTGAAAGACAAAAAGAAAAAGACAAATCTGTATTTAGAGCTCTTTAAATAGTGTACCTGTGCCTTTTGTAATCTGTTCGGTGTTTTAATATATTGCCTAGAGAGTATTTAACACACCAAACTCAATAGTCTTCATCTCAATGGTCCTTATTTTTAACAAATCTCACAGAATAGGAATGATAATTTATATAGTGACTTGCATAAGTATTTGAAACACCCACCTCTTGAGTCAGTAGCTTGTCCTTTGGCTGCAATTACGCTCGTTTTTTACAATTGCACATTTATATGCTGAAATTTTTGGATATTCTTGGCAAAAGTTTTGGTCAAGTTGGATTGAGACCACTGGTCAACAGCAACTTTCAAAACTTGACACAAATTCTTAATAGTATCAAAGTATGGATTTTTGACTGGGCCATGCAAAGACATTCCAGCCATAGGTTTGTGAGCATTCAAAAAAAAAAACAAAAAACACAACACCTATGCCTGCTATATACCCAGGTCATGTGTTTTTTTTTTTCCTTAAGCAAGTGCAAATTTTACCTTTTTAGGTGTGCTACGTAGCTTCTCACTTGTCTTGTTGAAAAGGTTATGTATTGTTCCTAAGCAGGCTTTCCCACAATCCTTCACTTAGATGGGGTGGGGAATGAAACCTTGATTCGTCTCCCTCATACCCTCAAACAACGGAACAACTTGAAGAGCCAATATGTACCAAAAACAGTGGGTGTGGCGCTGCCAAGAAGGACCTAAACAGGTCTCTTCCACAAATGTAAATCAAATAAGTTAATATTGGTGAATAAAGTGCTTCAACAAAATAAATAACTTATAAAATTGATAGTGTGAATATAAATACCATCTAGGTCATAGGAGATGCAAATTAGTTTACAATACGTGTAGTAAATATGTGTATCATATAAAATATGCAAATTAAATAATATTGGTATATTGCTTAGTCCTTATGCAAATAAATTATCTCCGCTTGAAAATACCATAAAAAATTATCAATGCAGTGCATATATAATAGTGCAATGGTTATATAAAGTGCAATAGTGCAAAAAATGGTTGGTACATAACAAGCCCAAAGTGAGTGCATATAGTCCATCAATTCAGCAGCAAGTAGTAAATAATACCAGATAGTGTGGTGTGGGGGAGCGAGGAGATGGAGCAAAAAGTTCTCATGCAATTGTGCTTCCCTCCATCAAACACCCCACTTACCGGTCCTCACAGTCCTCTCTGAGACAAGCAAAGGCGTCCTGAGGGTGAGAAAACTTCCCTGGCGTGGTCCTTCCAATGTCCGACCAGCAGGTTCCCCCGCTCACCCAATCAGGGTTACATCAGTAGGTAGCAGTATGGATAAAAGATAGGCAGCAATGTTTAGGGTGCAGGAACAGATACACGGCTAAAAAATAGCAAACACACTACAGTAAGAGAAGTCAGACGTGGGTGGCAGGAACCTCCTTGCGTTCCACCGAAGCCAAGACCGGAAGTACATATGACGTTGGCAAAGCTCTGACTGACGCGTTTCGTCACATAGACGTCATCGGAGGCGGTGCCATATTGACGCACAACTCGGTCTATTTATACTCAATGTACCCAGCAACCATTAAGTCACATGATCCCAGTGGCCATCTTAGTGCTCCATAGTGAAGCCTAACCCCGAGTCATCACTCTTCTCAATGCAAATACATATATAATGCTGAACAAACCAGTTTATTAATTAAGCTTTTAACAAAATAAAAACACTTTCAAATTATATACGGACATCCGCAAAACAGTCTAAGACCCCAACTAGATGTAAACACATCTTATAAAAGTTATACATATAAATATTAGAGCCAGATGATAAAAACTTAGAAATCCCAGGCTCACAAGTTTGTTGTTCCATAATAAGAACCAGAACCCATTAAGTGGGAATAAAAATTATTGTAAATTATAGATTATCTACTGTTTCCTGGAAGTATACAAGTGCATCAACCCTTATATCAAAGTTGGAGATAAATTATTCATGGAAATAAATGAGGGTGTATATATATAAAAAAATATATGCAGATGAAAAAAATTAAAAATAAAGGTAAGTAAAAATACAATTTATAAAAAACAATGTATAATAAACAAATGGATAAAAAATTAAAATTAAATTGTTGGATATTATAAATATAATTCCATAAATATATTGGATTAGGGGATAAATAGTGTAATAGCTCAATGGGGATGAACCTAAAGCTATATACAATATATACATATGAGTATTCTTAGTTCACTATTGGTGTATTCTTACCCCAGAGGGAAACCCTTAATTATTTCGTCTGCAGTCCTATTTGCCTGAAAAAATTGTGTCTAAACTGAAATACTATGTGTATTTCACAACTGGGACTGAAGGGGAATTTAAAATTAGAATTTAGTATAGGGGTACTAGTTCATGATATCAAGGTGTCAGCATAGACCCCTGTAGTTGTGTTATATGTCCATCTGTTTAGGCCCTGATAATAAGGTGCCCTAGCAAACCAGATCAAGTAGAAAAAATTATATGGGAGCATGATAGAAATTTCAGTTCGGTCTGTACTTATTCCTCAATATGGGGAGGGATAAAAAAAGGGGGGGTTTATTCGTTGGCAATAAAACAATTCAAATCAATATCGATGAGGAGTCCATTAGGTTGTAGAGAATCCAGGATATAGATCCATCTGGTTTCATCCTGTGACACCAAGGTGTTTCTATTCCCTCCTCTCCAATATTCTTTTATGTGGTCTATTCCATAAAAAGTCATAACACCTGGATCTTTTTGTGTGCAATCTTGAAATGCTTGGAGAGGCTATGGTTAGGGTAACCCTTCCTGATATTTTTAATGTGCTCCCTAATACGTATCCACAAAGGCCTAATAGTTCTTCCAACATACTGATAATGGCAAGGGCACTCTATGACATACGTCACATGAGAGCTTATGCATTTAATCAGCTGGTTTATTCTATATTGTTTCCGTGTAGAGGTAGAATGGAACAATTCTCTTCTTCTTGGCTGGGGTTTGCTAATTTTACAAGGTAAACATTGTTGACATCTGAAAAAGCCTTTTAGCTCTGGGAATAGTTCTGTCCTTCTTGGAGGGTTTACTACATTGTGTACTAGTTTATTCCTCATATTTGGTGCCTTCCTGTAGATAAATTTAGGTTTTGAAGGTAAAAGATTTTTTAATATTCTATCCGATTTCAAGATCGGCCGATGTCTTTTAATAATACCTTCCATTTGTCTATACTGACGGTTATAACCCGTAAGAAAGGCAAATTCAGTCGTATTCTTTTTCTTCTTCGTTTTCTAATCCAGAAGCTTAACCCGATCCATATTTTTTATTTCATCCTTCAAGTTGGTCATTTCCCACTTCTTGTATCCTTTCTCATACTGCCATTATCAGTATGTTGGAAGAACTACTAGGCCTTTGTGGATACGTATTAGGGAGCACATTAAAAATATCAGGAAGGGTTACCCTAACCATAGCCTCTCCAAGCATTTCAAGATTGCACACAATAAAGATCCAGGTGTTATGACTTTTTATGGAATAGACCACATAAAAGAATATTGGAGAGGAGAGAATAGAAACACCTTGGTGTCACAGGATGAAACCAGATGGATCTATATCCTGGATTCTCTACAACCTAATGGACTAAACATCGATATTGATTTAAATTGTTTATTGCCAATGAATAAACCCCTCCCTTTTTTTTATCTCTCCCCATATTGAGGAATAAGTACCGACCGAACTGAAATTTCTATCATGCTCACATATAAATTTTTCTACTTGACCTGGACCAGTCCCAGTTGTGAAATACACATAGTATTTCAGTTTAGACACCATTTTTTCAGGCAACTAGGACTGCAGACGAAATAATTAAGGGTCTCCCTCTGGGGTAATTGTACACCAATAGTGAACTAAGAATACTCATATGTATATAGCTTTAGGTTCATCCCCATTGAGCTATTACACCATGTATCCCCTAATCCAATATATTTATGGAATTATATTTATAATATCCAACAATTTAATTTTTATTTTTTATCCATTGTTTTTTATACATTATTTTTTATAAATTGTATTTTTACTTACCTTTATTTTTAATTTTTTCATCTGCGTATATTTTTTTATATATATACACCCTCATTTATTTCCATGATTAATTTATCTCCAACTTTGATGTAAGGGTTGATGCACTTGTTTACTTCCAGGAAACAGTAGATAATCTAGAATTTACAATAATTTTTATTCCCACTTAATGGGTTCTGGTTTCTATTATGGAACAACAAACTTGTGAGCCTGGGATTTCTAAGTTTTTATCATCTGGCTCCCATATTTATATGTATAACTTTTATAAGATGTGTTAACATCTAGTTGTGGTCTTAGACTGTTTCCCGGATGTCCGTATATAATTTTAAAGTGTTTTTATTGTGTTAAATGCTTAATTAATAAACTGGTTTGTTCAGCATTATATATGTATTTGCATTGAGAAGAGTGATGACTCGGGGTTAGGCTTCACTATGGAGCACTAAGATGGCCACTGGGATCATGTGACTTAATGGTTGCTGGGTACATTGAGTATAAATAGACCGGGTTTTGCGTCAATATGGCACCGCCTCCGATGACGTCTATGTGACGAAACGCGTCAGCCAGAGCTTTGCCAACGTCATACGTACTTCCGGTCTTGGCTTCAGTGGAATGCAAGGAAGTTCCTGGCACCCACGTATGACTTCTCTTACTGTAATGTAAGTGTTTCCTATTTTTTAGCCGTGTATCTGTTCCTGCACCCTAAACATTGCTGCCTATCTTTTATCCATACTACTACCTACCGATGTAACCCTGATTGGGTGAGCGGGGGAACCTGCTGGTCGGGCATTGGAGGGACCACGCCAGGGAAGTTTTCTCACCCTCAGGACGCCTTTGCTTGTCTCAGAGAGGACTGTGTGGACCGGTGAGTGGGGTGTTTGATGGAGGGGAGCACAATTGCATGATAACTCTTTGCTCCATCTCCTCACTCCCCCACACCACACTATCTGGTATTATTTACTACTTGCTGCTGAGTTGATGGACTATATGCACTCACTTTTTGGGCTTGTTATGTACCAACAATTTTTTGCACTATTGCACTTTATATTTATAAAACCATTGCACTATTATATATGCACTGCATTGATAATTTTTTATGGTATTTTCAAGCAGAGATAATTTATTTGCATAAGGACTAAGCAATATACCTATATTATTTAATTTGCATATTTTATATGATACACATTTACTAAACGTATTGTAAACTAATTTGCATCTCCTATGACCTAGATGGTATTTATATTCACACTATCAATTTTATAAGTTACTTATTTTGTTGAAGCACTTTATTCACCAATATTAACTTATTTGATTTACATTTGTGGAAGAGACCTGTTTAGGTCCTTCTTGGCAGCGCCACACCCACTGTTTTTGGTACATATTTACATCTAGAGTCTTTTTCTAGTTTTTGGTGGGGGCAGCAGCCATATAAATTCCTTTCTCAGTTGAGAACAGCGCCACACCATACACTTTTCTATAATCTTTTTAACTTGAAGAGCCAGTGCACATATAAAAATCAGTAAGTCCAATGTGAAGTAAACACTGATAATCGTCTTTGATTAAAAAATAAAATTCACTTACATAGGAAGACCTCTCACTCCAGATAGTGTATTGCTGTGCCATGCATTGTTTTGTCTACACTGCCTGTGGCCACCAGGTGGACTAGAATGGGCAAGCTAGGCAAACTGTAGGGAACAGTATGGGGGAAGTTGCTGTAACATCCCAATAAGAAAAGCTGCCAGACCAGGTCAACCATGGTGGACTGGCAGTGATGTTCTGTCGCTAGGACACAATACTGCAAGGACGCTTTCAGGTCTCCAAGCTTGACAAAGAGGCAGAGACCTTGAAACATTGCTGTGGAGACCGAGATAGCAAGGGAGACCCGAAAGCACCCTTGCACGTCACTTCCGGAGCTGTTCTATAAAGGCACATCCAGACATAGGCGTGCGCACATAGGGTGGCAGGTGTGCCTGGGCACACCCTAATCACCCTGTACCATGCAGATACCCCCTGCTGCCTGGCTGCAGAGAAAGGGAGGGGGAATCTCGGTCCTCAGCCTCTTTCTCTGTCTCAAAAGTGAAACATCAGGGGTCTGTTTAGACCCCTGATATTTCACCAAAGCCCCCCAGCAGGGCTCCTAAATAAAATTGTAAAAAAAATATAATAAAATATAATATTGTAACAAAATAATAAAAAAACAAAATTGTAAAAAGAATAAAAATAAACTACTGACACCGATCTCCGTCCTTCTGACATATACACACACGCTCATGTTTGTTTGCGCTTCGTGGTGCACACCCTAATGCAATAGGCTGCGCACACCTATGCATCCAGATTATACCTTTCCAACTGCATGGCTTCTCAACGTGTTAGCCATGGATTGCTACAATTCCTTTAGACTTATTACTGGCCTCTAGCTTATGTAACAAAGGCCTTTCTTGCCTGATCACTGAGATTTGGTGGACTTTTTTAGGTGGTTGTGTCAAATGCATTCCATTTTTTATTAATCAATGTTGTCAATTTAGTGGCATTCCAGGGGATGCTCTGATTCCTCCAGGACTTGTTTTAATAACTCCATAGACTTTATGAGGCTCTTTAGATATGCTCTCACAAACACCCTTCCAAACATTTATGCAATTATTTTGAGACCAAGTAAATTATATTTAAGTAAATTTTTGCATTTAAACATCAACTCTGACCTAGAAACTATTTATACAATTTATGTCCCCTTACAGAACATTAAAAGATGCTTTTAAGTCCATAAATATACTTACGAGTATTTAATACCAATCCAGGAAAAGGCCTATAAGAAATGTACAAATAGAATATTAACATTTCTGATAAATTTAATTTACTTCTCCTTTTCAAAACTAAATCACAACCATTAGATGCTTGTTGTGCGTATTTTACACCATCACGGTTTGTTACTCCAATTAGGGTATTTCTTGTTTGATGACTTCCCCTTTTAACCCAGACAAAACACAGGATTTTCTGCTTGTGTGGATTGTTTACACTCTGATCTTTCAGAAAGACATGCTTTTTATATTTTTCCTTTACCCAGAAATGTGTTGTTCGGTTAATTTTCAGTCTTCCTTCAATAAAATACATATAACTTCTGTAATCTGCAACCTACGTAATACCAAATGTCTAAGGCTGGGTTCACACCGCAGCATGGAGCAGCTCCCAGCAGGGGTCTGGTGCGTCCCCATTCACCGTTTCAGGTCCGATTTCAGCCCAAATTTTTGGCTGAATTCGGACCCAAAATGGACCAAAAGATGCACAGGACTCAAGTCCTGTGCAAATTGTACTGGAGCCGCTCCGGAAATGTGTGAACCGGGTCCATATAGAGCTGGTCACAATCTCCTGACATGCGAATTGGATGCGGTGAAAACCACATCCAATTTGCACTAGTGCAAACCCAGCCTAAAATGTACCCAAAACACAACAAAACCTGTTTTTGGTCAGATAAAATCAATTTTATCCAGTACGCAGATACCGGTTTCAATGACAGGGTGACTGAATGACATGCATTTGGATAGTGTATAGCAGGAATATGCAATTAGCTGTTGCAGAACTACAAGTCCCATGAGGCATAGCAAGACTGACAGCCACAAGCATGACACGCAGAGGCAGAGGCATGATGGAATTTGTAGTTTTGCAACAGCTGGAGGTCCGCTAATTGCACATCCCCGCTGTATAGGGAAAATTCTAGTATATGTGTTGCCTGCTGTCCCAATGGACCCTTGATCTGGATTATCACCACAGGAACCATAATGGCACTGGAAAATTAATTTTACCCATAATTAGATAAGGGGAATTGTTCTGAGTTCAGCTGCAATTGATACTACAAGGCTATAAAGGCAAACTTGCATTCATTTCTTCTACACATTATGCTGTTCATATACCAAGACATAATTTGCTGTCCATCTATATGATCAAAACACAAAGTATCTCTGTGGGTCTTTTAAAGCAGAACTAATGCCACACACTACTCACCTCCACCTTCCAGCAAAGGCAAAGCCTGGTTTTCAGCCTCTTGATTGGCCAGTCGGGGATGACATCATCGCACGCATGCGCTTGGGAGTCAGTAATTCCATCACAGCAGGAGTGAGCTAAGAATTCACACTGAACTATGCATGTGCAGCTCCCCAAATCATCACTGATTGTGGAGACTTCACACTGGACCTCATGCAACTTGGATTATGTGCCTCTCCACTCTTCCTCCAGATTCTGGGACCTTGATTTCCAAATGAAATGCAACATTTTCCACAGTCCATGATGATTTGGGAGCCATGTCATCTGCTGGTGTTGGTCCAAAGTCAGTGCAGCCCTCTACCAGGAAATTCTAGAGCACGTCATGCTTCCCTCTGCTGACCAGCTTTATGGAGATGCGGATTTCATTTTCCAGCATGACTTGGTACCTGCCCATACTGCCAAAAGTACCAATACCTGGTTTAATGATCATGGTATCACTATTATTGATTGGCCAGCAAACTCGCCTGACCTAAACCCCACAAAAGAATCTGTGGGTTATTGTCAAGCGGAAGATGAGAGACACCAGACCCAACAATGCAGACAAGTTGAAGGTTAAAAGAAACCTGGGCTTCCATAACACCTCAGCAGTGCCACAGGCTGATCGTCTCCACGCCATGCCACATTGATGCAGTAATTCATGCAAAAGGAGCCCTGACCAAGTATTGCATGGATACTATACATGGACATACTTTACAGTAAGCCAACATTTCTGTATAAAAAATCCTTTTTTTATTTGTCTATTGTGATATTCTAATTTTCAGAGATACTGAATTTTGGGTTTTCACTAGTTGTAAGCCATAATCCTCAAAATTAAAAGAAAAATGCTTGAAATATCTCTCTGTATGTAACATCTATATAAAATATATGAGTTTCACGTTTTGAATTGAATTACTGAAATAAATTAACTTTTTGATGTTATTCTAATTTTATGAGATGCACCTGTAGCATGTCTCTTCTACAAAAAAAGAGCTGCTCGCTTGCAATTATTTTAAATGTTAGATATAGCTCCTCTAATATTCTTCCCACCTGTTCATTTTTTGAGCAACATGGCATTTTTAAACTTTTCTCACTTCCAAAACTAGTAATACGCAGATAAAAAAAGCCAATGTTTCCAGAGATTACCCAAGTCCAATTAGGTTCTATAACATGTATTTTTATTAAAGGAGTTGTAAAGGCAGAAGGTTTATCTTAATGCATTCTATGCATTAAGATAAAAAAACCTTCTGTGTGTAGCAGCCTCCCCAGCACCCCCTTAATTACTTACCTAAGCCCCTTCTCTCTGCAGTGATGTCCACAAGTGTCTTTGCTGTCCCAGATACTCCTCCTGATTGGCTGAGATAAAGCAGTGGCACCATTGGCTCCCACGGCTCTCAATCAAAATCAGTCAGCCAATCAGGAGAGAGAGGGGGCGGGGGCCGGGTCTGGGTTCCGTGTCTGAATGGATACACGGAGCTCTGACTCGGGTGCCCCCTGTAGCAAGCTGCTGACTGAGGGGTCACTTACCAGAGGGAGGGGCCAAGATAGCAGAAGAGCGACCCGAGAAGATGAGGATCCGGGCTGCTCTGTGCAAATTCAACTGCACAGAGGCGGCAAGTATAACATGTTTGTTATTTAAAAGAAAAAAAACAAAAAACAAGCCTTTATAATCACTTTAATAGACATCCGCTGACAGTATCATGTATATATTGTTGCACTCACCTTATAACTGTAAATTTAATGAATTCTCCAGAGTCCAGAATTCTTCTCATAGAGCTTATTTCTAGGTAACTGGGGGCTTTGAATGTAACACCTGGTGGCATTCCATCTACTACTACACATCCTGGGTTGGCAGTAATTTTTCTGTAGGGGACTTTCACTGGATAGTTCATGCCAATGGCTTCACCTATAAACATAGCATTGCTAAATGTTAGCACACTGTATTAACAGTAGTTAAGAGTACCGGGGCCCTGTGTTAGAACAGTACATCCTTAACAGGCTGTCGGAGACTACAAAAAAAAAAGTATGTACAAATGTAGTGCAATATAGTGTCCAAAATAATTTGTGTAATATCCCTCTAAGGAAATGTAGTAATAGTAGGAAGCAATGCTGGGTGAGAAATAAAGGATATTACATAAACGTATGTCCTACAGTTATTTTATGAAGTAGCATCCTCAGCTGGTTACAGGAGATACCCACTGAGTCATTAATGTGATAACTGTTGAGTATTGGGTAATCATTTAACCACCAAACAATCTTTATCTGCAAACATACAATTTGTAAATCAGGCCTCACACAAGACAGGAAAGAGTCCTTCCTTAGTCCAACACATCTGAATGTGTTGAAGTGTACCATTACTTAGCAGTAATATGATTTTAAAGACAGCTGCTAAAAAGTTCAGATGCACCTGCCACCTGAACTGGAGAGGAAGTGCAGCAAAAAAAAAAAAGAGAAAAAAAAAATCCAGCAACCCCCACAACATGCATGCTGCAGAATGAATGGCAGTATTGCTAAAGGCTTTTGATAGCTGCTGCACATTGCAGTCTCTTCCCAAAGGTAATATTTCCACAGGGTAACTGCTAACATAGCAGTCTCTCTCCAAAACAGTCCCACATAACAGACACCCCCTGGGCAGTCTCCCCAGATGATACACTATTTCTAGAGCAATCTTCCCATATTTCTGTCTCCCTCTTGGGCAATGTATTATTATTATTGGAGTCTCTTTTCAGGGCAGTCTATAGACAGACAGAAGTTTTCTTCAGGACACACTCTGCATAACAGATACTCTTCAAAATTGTCTGTCTACATGGCATTTTCACTGCACGGAAATTATTTGAGATCTCAAATAAATAATTTTGAAGAGAAAATCCATGGTAAAATCTCCTCATAGCAAACAGACTCCCTGCATGGCAGTCTACCTCTAGAATGGCCTGCTCCACTTTATTTATACACAGCAGTCTTTATTTAGCACAATAGGCAGTCTCTAAAGTGCATTCTGTCCACTAACAAATTAACACATATTTTACTTCCAAGAAGATGTTTAACATTGGAATTAGTTTTTTTTTTTAAGATAAACTCAGGGAAATTTGGATTTTTGTTTTACTTGTAAAATCATTTTCTAGGAGTATATCACAGGACACTTCATATTCCTGACTACTTGAGTTTTGCTGCCACCCTCGTGTGAATGGCCAAAAAAGGTAGGAGTTCCCTGTCCAGGCTTCACAGCTCAGCTAAACCTCAGTTTTGTTGCAGGCAATGAGGAACAGACAGAAGGGGAGATGCGTGTGTCCTGTGATGTACTCCAAGAAAAGTTTACAGGTAAACCAAAAATCCTAACTTAATCGTATATTTCGCAGGACACAGGGCTCCTCATATTTATGACAATATGGAATGTCCCAAAGCACTGAACATGATTGGTGGGCAACACAGCAAAAAGGCCAACATCTTCAAGTTAGTGTGCACCACGTCTGCTGGGAAGACCACTGGTTTTCTGTGTCTGGGACCCTGAGATTCCTCTTGGGAGGACTAATCCATAGAGGATTCCCAATCCTCAACAACTTCCCCCTTATCCTCATCTTGAGGATGTTTCTTCGATGCCTCATCCTCCCACAAAAGGGAAGTAAAGGGAAGGACAGTGCCCACTGTTGTATCCCAGGCATTCCAACCCAGTGAGAACCCCTGAAAGCTGATCCTGCAAACCAGAAACGGCTGAAAGTTCCTTCCTTGACACAAGGACAGGGATTCAGAGCTAACCTGATCCTTTGGGGAGCCATTACAGTATAATCTGTGCAGAGGGCATTCCCTACCTGATTTAGGAATTAGGGAGACCACCCCATAGTTCTTCCTCCCACCTCACCGCCTGTGCAAGGCCATAACTTTCTGGGGATTAATAGGCCTTTTATACTCTATAAGGAAAGCAGTTAGCCAGTTCACAGAAGTGTTCACCCAATTAACACCACTTACATGGCAAGTCGCCTCCAATTGGCAATTGTGCCAATAATTGCATGCCTCACAGCTGATGCAATGCATGCTGCTGCAGCTGTGCAGTCATTGTGGCTGAAAGTAGATGAACCGCTGGAGCTGTCCTGTGCTGTTGGCATCAGGAACCTGCGATCGTACATGTTACAGGGCACCGATAAAATGGTGCCCATGAATGCGCAGTCTTGTGCAATGGAGGTCATCAGGCACATGTGCCGTCCCTTTTGAGCACTGCTACCGTGAGGTCTACACTGCCCCAACCACATGTTCTACCAGAGGCACTCAACAACACATGTTGCAGAGCCAAAAAGCTTAAACTTCATCCCCCGCCTCCAACATTAAAGATGTCCCCGCTGTTGCATGCGAGGTGGGGGTACAGTCCATCTTTGACTTCTGGCTGTAGACAATCAATCTTGATGAAACCCTTCTCTGCCCTAGAAGGGGTGTTATATAACAGAAAATAGGGGACTAAGCCCATGAAAGAAGATCTTCAGAGAGACATCTGTAGGCATATCCATTACCTAAGGCAGTGTTTCTCAATTTCAGACCTCAAGGCACACCAACAGGTCATGTTTTCAGGCTCTCCATTATTTTGCACAGGTGACATGACCTGTTGGTGCGCCTTGAGGACTGGAATTGAGAAACACTGACCTAAGGGCACAATCTAGTCAAGTTAACCTTAAGGTGGCAGAATAACCCAAGTAGTCATGAATATCAAGTGCCCTGTGATGTACGATAAGGAAACAAAAAAGTTTTGTGAATATAGAAGGTGGAGAGCGAGCAACCCACTATCACCACTATACTAGAGCCAAAACTGTTCATTTCAGTGTCTGAAGTTCAGTGCCTACAGTAGTGGATGGGATTAATGAAACCAAGAGTTTACCTAAAGCAGCAACATCCCACACATGGGACACCTGTCATTAAAGATCATTTATTTTAATCCAAACAGCATTTGTGTGTGTTCTATGTTTGACAATTACAGTCCCATGGATCAAAGGAATTGCCATATGAAAACCCCCATCTGTTTCCCCTTTTGTTTTGCAGTCTATCTTGTTTTAAAGAACCAAAATGCCTTTATCTGAAGATAAATGGAGATCGCATTATAATAACCAATGCCGACACCTAGCAAGCTGAAAGCAGTATACCATGTAAAACCCCAGTGGGAGAAGTTTGAGAACCCCTGCTATCAACCATCTTTTAAGATCTGGGATTTCCATACTACACACGAATGCCCGAGGACCAGTCTGCTGACTGCACTGGACATTTTTGACTCATAATGCATTTCCTCTCAACACATACTGTGCTATACAATGTATGTGAGTGATGCAAAACAGTTGGTCTTTTGATGATACAACAATTTCTTAACCATGACCAATTTCCAATTTTTTACAAGTACAATCAAAGAGAGAGAACTTTAGAATTATAATTTAACATTTTCTGGCAGAATTACTGAACAGTGGCTTTGCTGCATACAACTTACCAAATTTCCGGCTGAACAATTCGTTGACTTGTTCCCTCAACTGGCGAGCTTTGTCTACTTTTCCTGTTTTCTCGTTATCCCCATCTGAAATACAAACTTTATTTGGGATTATGAAATATCACATAGCCTGAACTGTATTTCATGTTTCTAACACAGAAACTTTTTCCACCTTATGAAGAATAAGGAACCGTTCCTTGCATACAGTAGGGTCAATTTTGGTCAAAGCCAGTTAACTTTCTGTATGTTTTTATACTAAGGGAGGATAACTCACACAAACACAGAGAACATACAAACGACATGCAGAGAGTGTACTTTTTGGGAATCAAATCCAAGTCAACAACAATGCAAGGAAAGAGGATTATATGTTAGCTGTTTTAGATCATATACAGCTCTTCAGGTCACTCATTTTACATATCTGTACATAGTTATATATAGAGTTGAGCGAACCCGGACTGTAAAGTTCGGGTCCGTACCGAACTTTGGAGTGTCCGGGACCCGGACCCTTCAAAAAAAGTCTGGGTTCGGGTCCGGTGTTCTGGTAATTTTAATGAAAAATCTTAAAAATGCTGTAAAAAAGCCCAGGAAGGTCCTAGAGGTCTGCAAAAGGAAGGAAAATGTGGGTAAGGGTGGGACAAGTACCCTACAAAGAAATGGGGACAGGGAAATAACTTTAAATATTTTTAAAAAAATAAAAACATAAAAATGCAAAAATGGAGATCATCTTCAAAATGGGTCTGAAAAGTATTAATTAACATTAGAGGCCATAGAACTGTTCTAAAATCATCTTCAAACTATGTCCAAAAAGTATAAATAAGCCCAGAGTACCCATATCACTGTTCTGCAAAATGTGTGTATCACTTTAAATCAAACCGTCAATCATTCAACATCTTTTATTCACACTTCTTT
>BLSH010541795.1:42743-60151 GCA_018402905.1 Glandirana rugosa
ATAATAATACATAAATAAAAAAAGGTAAAAAAGTTTTACGAAAAACCCCCCAGAACCCTTTATCTCTCCCTACTAAGTACCAGGACTCCCCATCTCTCCCCACCATGCATCCAGACCAAAATCTCCCCTGATTGAGCATCAAGTGCTCCCTTTTGTCCCCTTGAAGACAAAGCTGCATTCCTTTCCACAGGTATGCAGGGGCGTGGATGGGGGCCCTATCAGGTAGGCTTGTAGGGGGCCCCATGATTTCTAACAGCGTCCCTGCTGTAACTGCCCCCCACCCACTGCAACGATCACCACGGACTGTCCCCGTGTCGTCCTCCAGCCTCGCTGTGTCCTCCCCCGGCCCCATGTCCTTCTCTTAGGACACTGTGCATTGCTCTACTGACAGTCCACTGCCCTACTGACACCATTCACTGGTCCCCAAAAAGCATTTTGAAAAAATGGAAAAAAATAAATACATAATAATAATAATAATAATAAAGAACTACTGACACCATCCACTGCCCTACTGACACCATCCTGCACATACTATCCACCTCCATACACTCCGCACTCCTCTCCTGCACATACTACCCACTGCCATACACTCCACACCCCTCTCCCTACCACCATACACTTCGCACGCCTCTCCCTGCACATACTACATACTACCCGCCTTCATACACTCCGCACTGTACATTCCCGATTTAACATTACCACATTCTGCACGTCATCTCAGACTCACCACATTACTTTAAGCCACACCCAATATTTAGCACAATTTAAACCACGCCCACTTTTCACCACGGCAAGCCGCATTTCATTTATCACTCTAGATCTTGCACACAGGCCCACTCATTTCATGGTACACCACTGCTCCAACCCATTGACCTGTATCAAGGCAGGGATCAGAGAAAGGGGTCAGAGTAAGAAACCAGAATGTGCCGTGGGGAATACAGTCATCTGACACTCGAAGTGCTGCAATGGAGTGACGGTGGGAGACACATGATGCTGGAGGCACAAGTTTAAATGCTCTTATACTGCAGAGATCTTTCTTTAGGATTTTTTTATACTCTGACATGGTCACGTTAATAACCCTGTTTTGAAAATGTCCTGTATTTTCAGTCAAATATTTCTACTAAACTGAGTAACTGTACTACATACCTGGTAAAGATACTTGAATAATATTAAGATGTTCACGCCCAGATGTTGTGGGTGGAGTGTTTTGGACTTGTAACCGTTCTTAAAAATTGATACAAAATACATATATTTTAGTAACACCATATTTTTTTTTCAGAAGGAAAAAAAATTGACAGGTTAGCTTTTGAACCTAAAAGGACTACTCTAATTGTACTCTAATTGTACAGTGTAATTGGGCTCAAAATGTGGAGCTCCAAAGTAAGCTAACAATGTGGCCATAGCAACCCAGCAGGTTGTATTTTTTTGGAGCAGATGAGGATATTAAAGCACACATCTGAATGGCTGGTATGAGCAACAATTACAGTTACACACAATATTGTCAAAAGTATTGTGACACCTGCCTTTACACTCGTGAACCTTAATTGCATCCCAGTCTTAGTCCATAGGGTTCAATATTGAGTTGGCCCACCCTTTGCAGCTATAACAGCTTCAACTCTCCTGGGAGGGCTATCCACAAGGTTTAGGAGTGTGTCTATTGGAATGTTCAACCATTCTTCCAGAAGCGCATTTGTGAGGCCAGGCACTGATTTTGGATGAGAAAGCCTGGCTCGCAGTCTCCACTCAAATTCATCCTAAAGGTTTTCTATCAGGTTTAGGTCAGGCTAGTCAAGTTCCTCCAGCCTAAACTCGCTCATCAGTGTTTATGGATCTTGCTTTGTGCACTGGTCCAAATCATTTGGCGGGGGAGGGATTATGGTGTGGGGTTGTTTTTCAGGGGTTGGGCTTGGCCCTAGTTCCAGTGAAGGGAACAGTTTGGGGAAGGCCCCTTCCTGTTCCAACACGACTGTGCACCAATGCACAAACAAGGTCCATAAAGACATGGATGAATGACCTTGTGGACACCGTCCCAGAAGAGTTGAAGCTGTTATAGCTGCAAAGTGTGGGACAACTCAATATTGAACACTTCGGACTAAGACTGGGGTGTCATTAAAGTTCATGTGTGTGTAAAAGCAGGTGTCACAATACTTTTGACAATATATTGTACATGTCCTACACACCCACAAGTTACCTATAGTATTCCAAGACAGATATAAACACAGTTTAAATGGTTTTTAATAAGGGCTCATTATAAAATTAAAACGGTACTTACTTTGTGGATAATGTAATGATGAATCTTTGGCTGCAGCCTCAAACAGTTCTGGTCTAGCAAAAATAAATTCCAAAAAGTATATGCATAAGCAATACACATACATTTACAAACATAAAAGCTTACAAGATGATACAGAAATAAAAAACCCATTAAATTTACTTTCTCGCTGCAACCTGTTTTCTACTGATTAGTTGCTGCAGGTTCATACACGTTGCATTCTGCAGCTCACAGAGTAAAGGACATAGTATTCTCAGTACATTTGTCTTACTTCTTGATGACAAATTTAATCTTGGATTGATTTCTGAGAATCTTCTCCAGTCTAGGGATGCCAAAAGTGGACGGTCGGCGGAATGGGACCCCCTCTGGAAGACCTTCCACATAGAAGTCTTCTGGATAGGACTCAAACAAGGCAAATGGAACTTTGAATGGATCTTTTGTTCCCAATGCTTCTCCTATAGGATACATTACATTCACAAGGTAGTATTCTTTATTTTATAGTTTAAATAATAGTGTACAACAGTAGAAAAAGGAATACTAAACTAATCATTTCTGCAGAAGTTTTTTAATTTGAAAGACACTCAGGGTAATTCAATATAGCAGTAACAGATTTCTGACAGTAGTTCCCTTAAGAGCTACATGTGCATAATTCAGGCAAGCATTTGCACCAGAATCGGTAATATAATTGACACGTGTGACAAATTCAGGTAGTTCTTCTTACTACTGCCCTTTAGGAAACAGTCGCTATGGCAGTGACAAATTCTTGAAGAATTACCACCAGTTCTCAGTTTAGGAAATTGGTAGAATTTAAGATTAATGCTGAGCTGGCATACAGACGTAAGCCAGTATTCAGATCAGGTCATGCCTGTGCTGGGAAGCTGTCATATATGTGAGAGCTTCACGTACAAGGCTGTGTCCTCTGCCCAATTTATCTGTAGGGTTGGAGATTTCTTGGCCACAAGCTAAATGTCAACAAAAAACATCTAGTACTGAGATTTACACAGCTATGCCACACAGCACAGCACTATCTAGCATCGGAGGTGACATGATTTTTCTTTGCCACAGATCAATAACACAGCTCTTGTCCCTCTCCCAGTTTGTGACTAAACGGTGAAAGAAAAAGCATCAGACTGATGAATTTGTCACTCTGCTCTCTCCTCCTAAGAGCATGGCCCTTGCACTGCAACATAACCGATTGGCTCCCCATGCTTCCTTCATCACTCCCAGTCTGAGCTTTGCTGCACAGGGATTGCAAAAGACCAATACCCATAGAAATTCAGGTAATTACATTGCTTGCGTTAACAAATACATTTAATGATACGTTAATAGATACAGAACTGCATTAACCTGTGTCTTTTAGATCTGCCTGAATTTTTCTTTAAAGCGGAAGTAAACTCTGCATTTTGATTTTTACCTACAGGTTAGGTTATAATAAAGCTTACCTGTAGGTAAAATGAACATGTCCTAAATGTGCACCATGCATTGCCATTACTTTCCTTCACAGCTGTGTGCCGTGGCTGAGACTCCAGCATACATATGCAGGGGTGCCATCATCGTGGCTTGGCCAGTTAAGTGCAGAAGGAAGACTGGGTGCCTCTGCAGTGGCGACAACGCACAACTGGAGGGCTTTGTTTCAAGGTAAGTCTTTCCTAATGTACTAGTATGCGGTGTAAACTAGCACATGACAATATTGCCTTGCAGGAGAAAACTTTTTTTTTTCCCTACTACTGCCTTAAAGCGGAGTGCCACCCAGCTAAAAGTCAGCAGCTACAAAATAGTGTAGCTGCTGACTTTTAACAATCGGACACTCACCTGTCCCAGGCTCCAGAGATGCGGTCGCCCAAGGGCTCGCTCTTCTCCCCCTCCCCTCGGCGGCGCCGGCATTACAAGTGTGGGCACTGAGCTCTGGCTTCAGAGCCGTGCGTGCACTGCACATGCGTAAGTCGCGCTGTGCCTTGTGAATGGCCGGCGTATCTTCTGGGACCTGTGACGTGTCCCAGAAGTTGGCCGGGAGGGAGGGGGAGGAAGGAACTTCCGTCCGGCTCCGCGGCTCTAGGAGAGGAAGTGGACCTGGGACCCCTGTGAAAACAGGGTCCCCAGTCCCCCCCCAAAGAAATGACATGCCAATTGTGGCATGTTGGGGGATCACCTTCCTTTAAAGGGGAAGTTCCACTTTTGGGTGGAACTCCGCTATAAGGACATTTGAGCATTAACTATTTCATAGTACAAGAAGCTAGAGAGGTCATGGCTGACATTCCACAGTAACAAATGAAGTTACAAATACTCACCACATTTCTTATCAAAGAGTGCTTCAACTTTTTGCTTCAAATCTGTGATTTTAGCATTCCAAGCCTCTGTTGGAAAAATATGCAACATTAAGTCAGTGTTAAATTTTGGGGAAGATTACACACCTTATGCATTAAAAAAAAGTCACTGAACTCTCTGCTGAAGAATAATATGCTTAATTTAGTAAAAGGGTAGAGAATTATTTCTGATCATGCACTTGCTTAGACTGACAGTGATGGTTACTAACTGGGGATAGTGAGGGGCTAAACTGAAAATAAGATAGAAGCAAACCTGAGTGAATTTCAAGCAAAAATAGACTTTTCTCTGGCAGCATAAGACCCCTTTCACACTGGGATGTTTTTTAGCGCTAAAAACAGCACCTGTAAAGTGCCTGAAAAACTCCCCCCAATCCACCCCAGAGTGAGAGCCAGAGTGCTTTCACATTGGGGCGGTGCGCTTGCAGGACAGAAAAAAAAAAAAAAAAGAAGTCCTGCAAGCAGCATCTTTGGGGCGGCGTGGGAGCGGTGTATTCCCATTGAAATGAATGAGCAGTGTTTCCGAAGCGGCTAAACACCGCTTCGGAAGCGCTGCGCGCAAGCTCTTTTAACCCCTTCTTAGGGGTTAAAAGCGCCCCGCTACCGTCCCCACCATCCCAGTGTGGAAGTGCCCTAAAAACAACATGCACATCCTACAACACATGGATAAAATATCTTCTTGACTGCCCATTCACCTCACAGATATCCACACCCCTACAAGGCACTTTTGTGGGCCAGCCCATGAGTTACACCTAAATATCTGGCACCCAGCCCCTCCATGTAGGAGTGGAGGTATCATTTTTTTTAACCCACCAGAACAGGCCTCAGCTGAACTCAATCTTGTGATATTGGCTAGATACCACCACTATGGTTTGGCTACATATAAACAATTGCCTCTTTAGCCTCGCACTGTAGACTGTTCTCAGAGATTCTCATGTTTATTTGGTGTTAGGACCCTCATTAAATGGAGAAAAGGAGGATACTCACATTTCAACTATCGCCTACTCCTGACTCTGGCAACACAATCTAGGATTATAACCAGTATTTACTTTAAATGCAGGCAGTTTATTTCTCCATCCCAAGCTCATCTGGTCACAATCCATTTTTGACAAGGACCTTGAATGCCTGCTTAAGTCACCTCCTCCTAACTTTGCTAACTTGCATACAAGCCCTCGCTGTAATACCTGAAAAATTACAATTACATTGGTCACTTCAGCCCACATTTCTAACCAGTTGAGTATGAAAGACCATGGAAATGGCTCAGTTGGAAAGAACCAATTGTTTGTATGCAAGTGTAACTTATGTAAGTCGCATGATACATATGATACCGAGTTTCCTGGGTGGCAGATTTGCACTGTTTGATTTGCACCATTGTGCAAAGTTTGTGTTATAATATCCTTACAAGTGCTCGACCTGATGGTCTCCAAGATAACCTTCACTGGATCCACAGGCTTTCCAGGGAAGGACATGAAAGCTTGTACTTACATTCTTGACACCCATATTGCACAACCCCATATCTTGCATAACTTTTTAACCAACTCCTGAAGGAGGGTTGTGCTGAAGGAGAATGTGAACAAGAATGTTGTCAGGATTAGACCCAAGTACCCCAGACAAAACAAGGTTGGGGAAGCAGCCCGAGAAGGATGCAGGATCACTTGAAAGGGAGATGTGTGACCATGAGCATTTACGTATATGTTGCAAAGAATTGGGCTGAGGATCCTTATAGTAAAAGGTCTCCATGGCAGCCTAGGATATAAATGTTCAGGTGTGATTATGGGTCTTATAAAATAGCACCACAGAATGTGATGATTTTTCTTTTCAGCAATGTAAGGATTACATTGCTGTGTAAATAGATAGGGAGTATAATCAATCACACCGTGTTTGCTATTAAGGTAGAAAAATATCTTGTATGAGAGAGATAGTGAAAGGTCTACAGACCAGGCAGAAGCCTGGCTTCTGGAGTGGACTTAGTGGCAGGTTCACAGGAGACCTTTAAGGTGCCCAGCTGTTGCAGGAGGACAGATGTTTTACAAGCATGATGGAACATGCATCCCTATATGGACAGGGGTCCCTGTGCAGCTGGAACAAATGTCAGTAAACGTCCCCCCAGCTCCAAAAGTGGAAGCAAATCTTCAATGTGAAGAAGGCTTCTGAGCGGGTCCAATGAGCTAAGAGGTGGAGGGTATGCCAAGAAAGGATGGACCTACAGTAGACAATAACCCCTGGAAAGGTTGAACAGATTGTAAACGTAAGGTAGAGGAAGACAAATTCCATAGGGAGGTGAGAGCGTGAATAGTGGGGTAGAAACCCACTTCCCTCCTTAACCACCTCAATGTATTCCTCAAGCGATTTTACAAAGAGGATCTCACTTTTGAAGGGCACACGTAAAAGGCAACTTTCCAGAGCAGGGTTAGCCAATCAAGCTCCGTAAACATCTGTGCATATGCACAGAAAGGAAGGACGTTCTGGAAATTTGACGAGTCACAGAATGCAGAATAGTAGGGCCGAGGGCAAGAGCTGTAATCTTGCAGAAAGAATAGGATTATCTATATTATTATACAGGATTTATATAGCGCCAACAGTTTGCACAGGGAGACGATACAGCAGCAATACAATTCAATACAAGAAGGTTAGGAGGGCCCTGCTCCTGGGGGCTTACAATCTAATAGGGAGGGGCTGGTGGAACACAAGGTAATAACTAACTGAGGAATGAACTGATGGAACAAATAAAAGATTTGGTTATTAGCTGAAGACAGTATAGGCTTCCCTGAGGAGATCACAGGAGAAAGTTCACTTCATATTGAGTTCTCAAGTCGAGTTGGCCATAGTGACAATAACCAGTTGCAGGGCTGGACCTGCCAAAACAAAAAGGATTTCAAAAATGTCCTCAAATGCTTATAACCTAAATTAATGTTATGAAATTTTAGTGGTGAAAAATCTTCAGCGGCTTTGCTTATATATCTGAGTCTCAGTTGCCTTATAAGTGTGCCAAGCAATTCAGGATGTAACCTATGCTTATACTCATGAATTCTGCTTTAGGCAGACAGGCTGCATATCGAGTGTCTGTGAGGGAGCCAAAATCAGGGGGCTGGACCAGTGTCAGTTCAAGGCCTTGCTCCAGGACAAGTAAACAGTTATCAACCTTAGAGTAACTTGGAGTTTCCTCAGGGCCTGCAGTGAAATTCCTGCTTTTTGTTCCAGGAGCCCCTTTTTCCCAACCACCCATGATTCTCCATTGGTAAATGAGGATCATGGGTTTCTCAAAATTAATGCAGACTAATGAGGTTCAGTAAAAAGCAATCTCAATAATCCAGGCACTAACCTAGTTCCCATGGCTGTGTCTCTGAAGTTTTAGGCAACAGGTGAGACAGCAAACTATGAGGTATTAGGTAACAGGTGAGACAGCAAACTATCAGCTTGTGTCGGTGGCAGAAGATAACAGCTGAAAGTATGCAGGTTGAAGTCTTAGGCTGGGATAACACTGGTACGACCCGACAGTCATATAACGTTGCCCTGCGACTTGACGTCCGACTTCATTGAATGGGATCCGACTTTGATCCCAACAATACCAGGCCCTTTGAGTCTGATATGAATCGTAAAAGGAAAAGAAAAAACAAAACAAAAAAACTGGCGTGCCCCCCCCCCCCCAAAAAAAAATCCATAGCAGACCCTTATACGAGCATGCAGCCCGACAGGTCAGGAAGGTCATGGTGGGGTGGGTGCTTTGGGACTGGGGGGGGGTCACCATCCAGGGCATGATGGGGCGGCAATGTCACGAGGGGCTCCTAATGACGTCACCGGGTGGCTACGTCCCATGGCTATGTAAGTATTGGCACACAGCGGACCTAGCATCACAGCGAGAGACAGCATCGAGAGAATATCGGAGGAAGAACACAGGGAGAAGACAGTGGAGATAGGAGACCCGGGAGAAGACAGCAAAGAAAGGAGAAGAACCAGAGAGGAGAAGACATCAACGGAGGAGGGAGAAGAAATCAGAAGAGATGTCGAAGCTGCTTTAATAAATTACTTTGTCAAAAATCTTTGCACAAATGTACCCCATACTCATTCACATAGGGTGGGGAGCCAGGACCTGGGGACTTCCAGATTCCGATAAGCCCCCGCCCGCAGACCACGACAACCACCGGCCAGGGTTGTAGGGAAGAGGCCCCTGTCCCAAAGTACCCACCCCCCCCCCATGTTGAGGGCATGTAGCCTGGTATGGTTCAGGAGGGGGGGGGCGCTCGCTCTTCCCCAACCCCTTTCTTGACCCGCCAGGCTGCGTGCTCGGATAGGGGTCTGGTATGTTCTTGGAGGAGGAACCCTATGCCTTTTTTTTTTAAATTTGGCGTGGGGTTCCCCTTCAAGATCCTCAGGGCACAAGTCATACCAAAGTTGGTTTAGTTTAGACGATGATCGGAATTGATCCGATTTCAATGCTATTCAATGGGCTGAAGTAGGATCAAAGCCGGACCAAAGTAGAGCAAGAACCTTTTTCAAAGTCGGACCAACTTGAGTCGGACCAGTTAAGACGACTCTCAATGGAAAACATTGATTTTTACACGTCATGCGACATGTGCTCCCAATGTCGGAGGGTTTGTCTTACCAGTGTGAGCCCAGCCTTATAAGCACCATGTCACAAGCCATGGAGGAACTGGTAGTATGGTATAAAGACGATAAAAAAAAAAAGGCGCCAAATTTAAATAGGTAAATGCAATAATAACGTTAACTGTTATTATTGGCTCCTGTTGCTGGCAATCAAATCCTGTGATGAGGGAGCAGGGCAGGGACGCGCCAAATTGTTTGTGTCTATAGACGCAGGCAGAGTGGCTTGGGATTGAGTCCACAGGTGTGCCATGATAGGAAATGGTTTCTTTTGGTGGCACACCAAGAGGAGGAGGAGCCAGGAGCACTGGCACAGGACCCAGAAGGAGGGGGATTGGGGCTGCTCTGTGCAAAACCATTGCACAGAGCAGGTAAGTATAACATATTTGTTATTTTAAAAGAAAAAAAACAGTTTGAATTTACAATCACTTTAACTGGTTTCCGGCTGTCCGAGGGGTTCACACACTTTTTTGTTGCCACTGTATTAGGGTAAAGATCCCATATATCCAGATATAATTTTCTTCAGCCGGCGAGTCGGTACAAAGTAAAAGTAATCTGAGTGGATATACAGCTGCCTAATCACTTTTATAAGGTGGCAGAAGGGGTCCCCCGCCCCACTGACTTTTTAAGCTCTTCTGTGACACAGAGGAGCCTGGTACCAATACGTCCTGTTGCATCAGATGCACTAGACAGAGAGAGGAACTTGCATTGTAAACATTCCTCTGAAACCAGAAGCAAAGATGATTGTGGTCTGTTTGCCGTCTGGGTGCCGTCCGCCACAGCTTGTGCTGTGGCACATAGATGACGTCTTCCTCCTATGGGACGGCGACCTTCCCTCTTTAGACAGATTTATGTCAGATTTAAATACTAATGACCGTGGTATCAAATTAGAATATACCAGCAGTACTGACCAAATATCATTTTTGGATCTAGTCTTGAAAGTACAGGATGATCGGATCATCACAACCACCCACTTCAAGACTACGGATCGCAACAGCTTTATTCCAACAAATAGCTGTCATCATACAACATGGTTAAAAGCTGTCCCTAAGGGCCAATTTCTTCGTCTGAGAAGAAACTGTACCCGAGTAGAGGACTATTATGGACAGGCTGAGATTCTTAAAAAACAATTTTTGGAAAAGGGGTATGACACAACATCATTAAATACAACGATTGGGGAGGTGGCTGCTCTTAATAGAGACGATCTCCTCAGGAAGCGAATAAGAGATGATTCGGGGAACACTTTCCAGTGTGCCTTTATCACCTCTTATTCTGCACAACATTATCATATGAGAAACATTCTTAAGAAACACTGGGCAGTGCTGAAAAATGACCCGGTCCTGGCTCCACATTTACCTATGAATCCTAAGGTAATATATAGAGGGGTCCCGTCCTTACGAAACAAAATTGCACATAATGTGATAGACCGCCCAATTAGACCATCCTTCTTCCAAGATCTAAAGGGATTTTTTCCGTGCCATAAATGTAATGTTTGCACTATCAATTCCTTTAAAGGTAGAAGGATAGAAAAATTTCAATCTATGCAAACCGGCCGAGAATACCATATTAGGTCATTCATAAACCTGTTCTACCAGAAATGTCGTATACTTGATTCAGTGCAAATGTGGAAAGCAATATATAGGGAGGACAATTAGAGCCTTACAAGTCCGTTTGGGGGAACACATAAGAAATTTCAAGAAAGGTTTTCCAAACCATAGCGTCTCCAAACATTATGATCAGTGTCACCGCAGAAACCCTGGGGATACACTGTTCATTGCAATAGACAAATTAGAACCTCACTGGAGAGGATGCAATAGCAAAAGATCCATATCCCAAATGGAAGGGAGATGGATCTACAATCTTAGAACATACCATCCATATGGGTTAAACATTGAGTGGGACGTGAATTGCTTTATTAGTAACAGTTAATTATCCTATTGAGGGTGGTTCTGAAAAAAACTTTTTCCCACTTTGTATTTTAGATATATATATACATATTTCTATTTTTATGCATATATGCTTATTCTTTTCATTATTAATTTTTATTTTCATATGAATAGTTTTTTTTGGTTTGCCCTTTTAGCCTATTCCATAAGATGGCCATGGTGTGAGCATGGGTATAAGTGAATTATATGGACCCTGTATAAGTTATTACATAGGAATTATTTTCAAGTGTCAATATTTTTTTGACCACTAGATGGTGCTATAAGGCATTATTTGCACATCTAATAACCACTATTTGTGATTACCACAGCGCGAGATTATTCTTTTATATCCTAGTTAATTTTAACCCTTTTTAAGATGTTGGTGACATCTGTCTTTATGACAGAGGAACACTTCTCTATTTAATACAGATGTGATTTGGATTTGAGAATCTTTTTTAGTACTCCCAAGTGTGGGCATATAGATTCACTTCCGCCCTTTCTCCAGGATGCCTTTTAATGCGCAGCACACATCAGACAGATACGCCCAGGAAGAAGTAATTCTGTGACGAAACCGGTAGGCGGGGCTATACTGATGTGTGTGCTGCGCTCGCACGGCCGTGCTATACATGTATACAGACTCTGGAACCTGTCTGAATGCGTTGGTTTTACTACAGAAATGTGAGTGCTTTATCATTGTTTTTACTGCTTGGAAATAAACTACCTTACAGAATTACGCTATTGCCCTGTGCACATTCTTTTTATATTTTCCGGTGGGACCTGTGACTAATACCTATCTCAAGGGAAGAAGGCTGCTGGGATCCCCTCTGATTTAACCAAGGGAGTTTTATACATCCCTAAAACGTGTTTTGGCTGCTCCATTAGTTTGGAAGCCATACCTATCTGGTAAGCGTGTTGATTCTCTGGAGGTGGAGGTTCTCAGTGATCACACTATAGAGGAACTGTGTGCTTAACCCCTTCACATCGGGTGTCTTTTTGCAAAACTTGCTGCTGAAACTCTCCCTTCTACTGGATTTTGTTTTCATTTTCATTATTGGGACTTTTAATTATCATGTTATTTATGCATTGATTGGGACAATATGATTTAAAGCGACACCGCTCTATATGTTTTATGGTCTGTTTACAAGCAGTTACTGACTTGTAAAGCAGCCAGTCTAACTGATCTCTATTTGATCGGCTGCTTTGGAGGGCAGAGGAGAGATCTGGGGTCACTCCATAAAGAGCAACTGTCACGGCCCATGCTTTCACAGGCCATGTTGTTGTTCATCTGTTGTGATAGCACTAAAGTTCAATAAAAAGTAAAACCCCAAAAAATGAATTTAAATAAAACAAATGCACATGCGCATGTAGGTCCCACACACATATGTAAACAGTGATCACACCACATACAGTGCCTTGCGAAAGTATTCGGCCCCCTTGAACTTTGCGACCTTTTGCCACATTTCAGGCTTCAAACAGAAAGATATAAAACTGTAATTTTTTTGTGAAGAATCAACAAGTGGGACACAATCATGAAGTGGAATGAAATTTATTGGATATTTAAAACTTTAATAAATAAAAAACTGAAAAATTGGGCGTGCAAAATTATTCAGCCCATTTACTTTCAGTGCAGCAAACTCTCTCCAGAAGTTCAGTGAGGATCTCTGAATGATCCAACGTTGACCTCAATGACTAATGATGATAAATAGAATCCACCTGTGTGTAATCAAGTCTCCGTATAAATGCACCTGCACTGTGATAGTTTCAGAGATCTGTTTAAAGCGCAGAGAGCATCATGAAGAACAAGGAACACACCAGGCAAGTCCGAGATATTGTTGTGGAGAAGTTTAAAGCCAGATTTGGATACTAAAAGATTTCCCAAGCTTTAAACATCCCAAGGAGCACTGTGCAAGTGATAATATTGAAATGGAAGGAGTATCAGACCACTGCAAATCTACCAAGACCTGGCCGTCCCTCTAAACTTTCAGCTCATACAAGGAGAAGACCAATCAGAGATGCAGCCAAGAGGCCCATGATCACTCTGGATGAACTGCAGAGATCTACAGCTGAGGTGGGAGACTCTGTCCATAGGACAACAATCAGTCGTATACTGCACAAATCTGGCCTTTATGGAAGAGCGGCAAGAAGAAAGCCATTTCTTAAAGATATCCATAAAAAGTGTTGTTTAAAGTTTGCCACAAGCCACCTGGGAGACACACCAAACATGTGGAAGAAGGTGCTCTGGTCAGATGAAACTAAAATCAAACTTTTTGGCAACAATGCAAAACGTTATGTTTGGCGTAAAAGCAACACAGCTCATCACCCTGAACACACCATCTTCACTGTGAAACATGGTGGTGGCAGCATCATGGTTTGGGCCTGCTTTTCTTCAGCAGGGACAGGGAAGATGGTTAAAATTGATGGGAAGATGGATGGAGCCAAATACAGGACCATTCTGGAAGGAAACCTGATGGAGTCTGCAAAAGACCTGAGACTGGGACGGAGATTTGTCTTCCAACAAGACAACGATGCAAAACATAAAGCAAAATCTACAATGGAATGGTTCACAAATAAACATATCCAGGTGTTAGAATGGCCAAGTCAAAGTCCAGACCTGAATCCAATCGAGAATCTGTGGAAAGAACTGAAAACTGCTGTTCACAAACGCTCTCCATCCAACCTCACTGAGCTCGAGCTGTTTTGCAAGGAGGAATGGGCAACAATTTCAGTCTCTCAATGTGCAAAACTGATAGAGACTTCCCCAAGCGACTTACAGCTGTAATCGGAGCAAAAGGTGGCGCTACAAAGTATTAACTTAAGGGGGCTGAATAATTTTGCACGCCCAATTTTTCATTTTTTTATTTGTTAAAAAAGTTTGAAATATCCAATAAATTTGGCTCCACTTCATGATTGTGTCCCACTTGTTGTTGATTATTCACAAAAAATTACAGGTTTATAGCTTTATGTTTGAAGCCTGAAATGTGGCAAAAGGTTGCAAAGTTCAAGGGGGCCGAATACTTTCGCAAGGCACTGTATGTGATGTATCACCACGAAACGTCAGCGAGAGAGCAATAACTAGTGCCAGACCTACTGTGCACTGCTAAGCTGGTAACCTGTAAAGGCTTTTAAAATGTCACCTATGGCTAATTTAATGTACCGTAGTTTGTTACCATTCCACGGGCGTGCACAATTTTAATGCATGACATGTTGGGTATCTATTTACTTAGTGTAACATCATCTTTTATATTTTACCCCAAAAAATGCATATTATATTGAGTTTATATGCATTAAAAAACATTAAAGTGCATCTTTTTCTGAACATTTGCTTTGGTGAAAGCTCTGCATAAATATCGTGCAACAAAAAAATGCAGCAATTATTTTATTCTTTAGGGCATCTGCTTAAACAAAATATATAATGTTTGGGAGTTCTACATAATTTTATAGCAAAAGCATGCAGATTTTTACATCTATAAGAGAAATGTCAGAATTGGTCTGGACTGGAGGTGGTTAAAGATCTAAAGTCACAGCATACACTTTCATTTTTTTTTTAAATCAGCATTGTAATAGCAATACAAACAATAGTTAACTTTCATGTGAGTGCTGCCTATCTGCTGGCCAGCTTATTCAGCAACTTGCTGGATTTGCTGCATGCTTTGCGGTTTCTCCTCTGTTTATTAATTTGGTTTGCTTTCAAATTCTGAGGACTATCTATCCCACGGTACCTTGCTGTCTGCAAGCAGTGATGATTTGGTGCGTTTCCTATACTTACGTTCTCTTAAAAGTTCTCCTCCAGTAATTTAGACAGCACGCTCTGTAAAATGTGTAACACAAGCAGTGCATTTTCACAGGGCATAGTGATTATGTGTGACTGCGTTGCATTTTTCACTTAAAAGGTTTACATACTTCAAGATCATTCAGTATAAAAAAGTAGGCTAGAAATAATTGAAATTCAATGTTGATATAAATATAGGATTTTACATTTTGATCATAGATACACTTACAATATAGTATAAAAAATATTGATGTCAATTTCTTTTGTCAGTTTTAAGTTATTTCAGACAAATTTGTAAGTTCTTTTTTTTCCATGGAAGAGTAACAACAAATTTGCATCATAGCAACATAAAGTGTAAAAAAAAAAAAAAAAAGCCATAGGAGACTTTTTCATTTAAGTAGGTACAAAGCACAACTTATTTTCAATAACTTTTTTTGTATGTTATTTTTTTTTAAGAAGAGATTCTACAAAGCACTGCAGCTGTTTTCATCAGAATAAAAAGTCTTTGAATGTAAATGTCTTTAAGGCCTCATACACACGGACGTTTTTTGACGCCGGCATTTTCTGGCGTTTTTTGCAGCTCTCCATGTTAGTCAATGGCCCCATAAAAACGTCTGCGTTTTTGAGCTGTAGATGGCATCGGCGTTCGTGAGCTGAAAGTAGAACCCATGGCCATCATGTTCTGGGGCTGTAACGTTTTGGCATTTAGCAGAGGGATGATTTTTTTAAAAAAATGCCTATTGACGCCAATGCTCACTAACGCCGAAAACCGCCGATTTTTTTTCCTTGACGTCGGGCCCGACGTTTTGTTTATTTTTAAAGAAACGCCCGTGTGTATGAGGCCTAAACAGTTAGTGTGTTATATATTACTTTTTTTGTTTACCAAATGAGAATTCTTTTCCTCGTTGTTTGCAGGTCACAGTCGTAGAGCCATTTGTTTGTGGTGGAGGACTTGAAACGGTTTGGGATTTATCTGTGAAAAAGTAGGGAAAAATAATCTTGTTAAAAGAGAAGTATGAGTTTGGGGAAAATAAAAACACTTTTATACTCACCTAGGCTGCCCCCCGCCGGCTCTGCACAGAATACTGAGTAATCAAACACCGCTGATCACTTAGTTCTTCCCTCCGCTTTGAGCAGACAGACTGGAGCACTGGGCTATGGAGGTGGCGGGAACGGCTGGCTCGGTCTACCAGTGGCTTACTGAGAGGCTGAGCCAGCAACTGGTCCAGAAATGTGGCTGGATCTGGACTTTAGCCCACTGTCGGCTGAAAACGGGTCACAGGAGTGCAGCACTAACTGCACTACTGTGATCCATAGGAGAAGTATGGCCAAAATAGATTCGGCCATACTTGAACTAGAAGCAAATAGATATAGCAAATTAGGTGACAGGATCAGGAAAAAAAAAAGTTACATTTTCGGATAAAGTATTACTTAATTACTATTATTATTTTAGCACCCATGCTTGTGTGTATTTTTGCAGAAAATGCATTCTACTACACAGATTAATCTGACTGTATGAGGCTTAAGAGAACCGGCATGGGTTCCTTGGCCCAGAGATGCTTTGCGTCAAAGAACTCTAAGCAACTGAGTCCACCATCTAACCTCATAGCTTTATTTTTATTTATCAGCTCATGTACCATCATGAAAAGGTTTCCCAATTTCCTATGGAAAGTATTCTCTGTAAAATAATTTTCTTTGCGTTCACTGGGAGACACAGCTTTGCTTTAGATCATTAACCTCTGCTATGTCTTTCAATGAACAAGAGAGATAATAGGATTTTTTTGGATTAAACATACTTTTTTCTGTTTATTGGAGGACACAGTACAGTAGTAATGGTCTAAAAGTGTGCTGTGTCTGTGAACGAAAAACAGCTTACCCAAAAGGGGGAGGCTCCGTTTGTCTGCCTCCCCTGGTTTTGACAGGTACTCATTCTTACTTCCGGCTCAATTTGCCAAGGCAAACTGAGCCGGAAGTTTGCACCCCCCCTTCCCCCCAGCCTGCGGCCCATTCCCAAGTCACAGCGTGGTTTGCGCATGTGCAGTAGGAAGCCGGCTGAAGCTGCAAAGTTCCAATGTGTAAAACTGTTTACAATTTTAAAAGTCACATGCCCTACTTTTTGCCTCCAGTTTGTCCCCATTCTGGTAACAATATAGAGCAGTTTCATAAAATTTGGGGAAACTGGATTGCTAGTCCTTAAACTCTGATTTCTGTACAGTCACAACTCTAATAAAACCCCTCTATAATTACAACTGTTATGTACTTTGTCATGTTTGTCATGGCGGATGTTACATTTGCTATTATTGAATTTTCTGGGTGACAGCACTGTTACTAATAACATGAGATGTGAGATGTTCTGGTACTGACTGTATTGGGGTTTTTGTTTTCTTGTACACTTGTAAGGTGTTTTGTCTATTTGTAACTTAGAAAATTCAATAAACGTATCTTAAAAAAAAAAAAAAATATATATATATATATATATATATATATATATATATATATATATATATATATATATATATATA
>BLSH010541795.1:120034-133830 GCA_018402905.1 Glandirana rugosa
GAGTCTCGAGGGAGAAATCAACCATGGGAGGTGATGCCCACTTCTTCAATAAGTTATCCTCAAAGGGATAATGCACAGCGAAATGCTTTGGAATGGGGAGGGAGCTCTGAGGCCGAGCCCAGTCCTTATACACAAATTTATCCAGAAAATCCACATACGGAAAGACCTTAGCCGCAGGGCCCGGTCTATGTGACCCATAGGGGACAGGCACCCTCAGAGAGGGTCCCGCTGCTTCTTCCAGTTGCACGGTCTCACGCACTGAGGTTATCAGAGCGTCTACAAGAGCATTCTTGTGCGCAGCAGTGGACACAAACTCATCCCCGTTATCAGGAGCGTCTGGGATCTTGCTGTCCGACAGTTCAAGGGGGGTCCCCGCCAAGGAGGAGCCCCCCTCGGGGTCCGAGTCCTGCCTCATGGAAGGGGGGGCAAGGGGTGCTCTTTGTCGTCCCTGTGGTTAAACAGCGACTCTACCCGGGAGACAATCGTCTCCAGGACCGTGGACATGGCGTCTACAAGGGACGGGGCCCCTGAAGTGCTGGCTGCAGGCACCGAGAGGTCCGGTGGGGAAGCACCCGCGTCGGCTGCCATTCTGTCACCCACCCTGGCAGTGCCAAGAGAATGAGGCCTATTGCCAGGAGACCACCCCCCACCCCACAGCTACGCAAGGCTTGTCACAGGGGGCAACCCAAGGGGACACCTGACCCGGGGGGAGCTGCCTGCTACTGCTGTCCGCCGCTGTCGCTGCCTTCACCCACTCCTGCTTTCCACACTGCCGCTGTGCTCAGAGCCGCTGCCGCTCCAGTGAGATCCGCGCCGAGCTGAGGGGTAAATCGGCGCCAGAAACAGCCAGGACCACCCCTCAGCAACACACAGGCCTTCCACGTGTAGAAACCACAGGAAAATGGCCGCCCCTGCACACTAGAGGCCGAAACCCCATGTACACCACACCAAAATGGCAGCCGACCGATCCCAATGCTTTTAAATGCGGCCGGCTACAAGAAAATGGCGGCCGGACGCCAGCAAAATGGCTGGCGACAAACCGACCGCCGAGCATGAGGCAAGTGGGGGGGGTCAGGGGGAGACCACCCACTACGCTACACCCCGGGCCCCCGGAGGGGAGGGGTTGCGTACTTACCCCATCTAATCGGGCAGTACGGGGGATCCCACCCGAGACAGCTTACACGCTCACGGCTAGGCCGGAGGGAGCTGTCGGCCCTGGACACACTGCGTGCGATGGAGGGCCATCCCGTCCAGTCGGGGTCTGTCGCAGTCAACCCAGTGCAAAGCATCCGGTCTAACGCGTGATGGCCGGCTGGGGAGACTACCTGGATCCAAGAACCAGCCTGTCGCCCGGCACGGCTGCTTTTTTGTAGTCTTCATCTGTGAGGCTGTCCCAGGACAGCCGAAAGTGGCCCAGAGAGGTACCACAGATCCCAACAGGCAGCCTAAGTCTAACTCCTTGTACTAGGCAGAAAAAACTGAGCTAGCAGAGCTGGGAGTGGGGTTATCTGCCAGTGGGGACTGCCCCGAGAGGGGCTGTGTCTATTGCTGTTCTTTTTGCTGTTAGAACTGCCTGTTCTGCCTAGTAAACTACTGAAGAGGGCAGTATAACCCACTTAGTCCTAAGAATCGCTGTGCCTAACACCCTTCATAGGAAAAAGAGATCCGCGGTGAGTACCATACAGGACTGTATTCAGACTGCTGACTGGTACTGTGTGGTACTACACTGTGTGGTACTACACTGAGGAATTTGGTTCATCAATTGAATATCGTTCTGTGGACTTATTCTATCCATCTATTTATTATTATTTATTTATCTAATCAGTTTGGTTGGACTTTTTGCACACAAAGCATTTTTTGTTCATTTGTATAGGGTTTACCTATGTATGTCAATTTTTGCAACTTTTATATTTTGGGTATCTTTTGAATTTATTGATTGCACTAGCACTTTTTACTATATCTTGTCTGCTGAGCACACTATTCAATTGCACTTTTTAAGAAGTGCCACATCACCCCATATAGTTTTTATTCGGTTTTTGGCTTCTGCATGTCAGTAGTCTTGGGTGAGGGCAGCCGCTTCACATTATACACGTGAATTATTAATTTATTTTGTTTTATACATGTCTGCACTATTTTGATTCATCCAATTTTCACCAATTCCCACTGTTTGGTGAGGTTATACACCCGGTTCCAAATTATTATGCCAATGATATTTTTCTCATTTACCTAAATTGATGTAAACAGTCAGCATAATTCTCATGTTATCAACTATTAAGAGTACAATTCAAATTTTATTCGAACAAACCTCCTAATCATAACAGTATTTTTTTTCAAATTAAAAAAAACTTACAATGCACTGTTCCAAATTATTACGCACAGTAAGCTTCAAAATACTTTATAGGTTGTAAAGAACTGAAAATTGTCATTTGTTGTGTTTGCAGCATATTTACTGAAATCAAAAGCTATTTCAATCAAACTTTGAACAACATTTTAACTTTTTAAACATTTTAACAGGTCACGTTGCATTTTAACATAGGACCCCTTATTTGATAGCAGCTTCACAAGTCTTGCATCCATTGAGCTTGTGAGTTTTTGGACAGTTTCTGTTTGCACCTGTTTGCAAGATGTCAGAATAGCCTCCCAGAGCTGCTGTTTGGATGTAAACTGCCTCCCACCCTCATAGGTCTTTTGCTTGAGGATGCTCCAAAGGTTCTCAATAGGATTGAGGTCAGGGGAGGATGGAGGCAACACCATGACTTTCTCTCCTTTTATCCCCATAGCAGCCATTGATGCAGAGGTATTCTTTGCAGCATGAGATGGTGCATTGTCATGCATGAAGATGATTTTATTACGGAAAGCATAGTTCTTCCTTCTGTACCAGGGAAGGAAGTGGTCAGTCAGGAACATACTTTGCAGAGGTCATCTTTACACCTTCGGGGACCCTAAAGGGGTCGACCAGCTCTCTTCCCATGATTCTGGCCCAAAACATGACTCCACCTTGCTGACGTCGCAGCCTTGTTGGAACAGGGTGGCCATCCACCTGGACCATCCAGGGTTGCACAGCACTCATCTGTGAACAAGACTGTTTGAAAATTAGTCTTCATGTATTTTTCTGCCCAATGCAGCCATTTCTGCTTGTGAGCATTGGTTAGTGGTGGCCGAATGGAAGGTTTATCCATAGTTACAAGACTCTGGAGGACTCTACACCTTGATGTCCTTGGGACTCCAGAGGCACCAGCAGCTTCAAATATCTGTTTGCTGCTATGTAATGGTGTTTTGGCAGCTGCTCTCTTGATCCGATGCATGGATCTGGCAGAAATCTTTCTCAATGTGCCTTTATCTGCACAAATCTGTCTGTGCTCTGAATCAGCCACAAATCTCTTAATAGTGCGATGATCACGCTTAAGTTTTCGTGAAATATCTAATGTTTTCATACCTCGTCCAAGGCATTTAACTATTTCACTCTTTTCGGCAGCAGAGAGATCCTTTTTCTTCCCCGTATTGCTTGAAAATGGTGCTCTGCTTAATAATGTGGAACACCCTCCTTTAGTAGTTTTCCCTTTAATTGGGCTCACCTGGCAATCTAATTATCACAGGTGTCCGAGACAGTTTTCAGTGATCTAAAGAGCCCTGAGACACAATGCCACCCATGAGTTAAATTGAAAAACAAAATATTTAATCTTTGTGACACTGAAATAGAATTTGCATAATAATTTGGAACAGGGTGTATATCCATAGCGCGGTATTACCTTACTATTCTCCTTAGAATGAGCTCTCACCCTGAAGGGAGGAGCCTTACGTTTCAGACCGTAGGCCTGAATGACCAATTGATGGACCCAATGGTCAATGGAAAGCCTGTCCCTTCTTGGATCCTTCTGGTAAAACAAAAAAAGGAGTCTGATCCTCAAATCTCCACAGGTCTAGACAAAAACTCTGACTGCTCGCACTACATCCAAGGAATGCAGTCATTTCTCTTCCGCCAAACAAGGCTGAGAGAAAAAATAAAGCAAAACAAAGTCCCGATTCAAATAAAAGGCTGACACCAGTTTAGGCAAGAAGGATGGAACAGGTCGTAACACGACCCTGTAGTGGTGAAGGATCGAGTATGGTTCCCTGCACGAAAGGGCCGCCAACTCGGACACCCTTCTAGCTGAGGTGAGGGCCATCAGGAAGGCTAGCTTGCTAGCTTGCATGACAGCAAGACTAATGGAATCTCCATGATAGGCTCAAATAGTTGTTTCTGTAACACCTACAGCACCAGGTTTAAGGACACATAGGTGACCTAATGGGGGGAAGCAAATGAGTTACCCCCTGCATAAAGGTTCGGATCAGTGAATGGGAGGCTAAGGGCCTTTGGAAGAATACCGACAAGGCCGAAATCTGACCTCTGATTGTACCTAAAGCCAATCTGATTTCCACAGCTGAGTTGGGGGTGGAATATAAGACCTTGAGACAGTAGATAGGAGGCAGGGAAGCGTCCATGGCCCATCTATTGTCAATCTCACGATCTCTGGGAACCAGGGCCTTCTGGGCCAGGGTAATGCCACCAGAATGACTGGAACCCCCTTTCTGAATCCTGCGCAACAAATGTGGAAGGAAAGGGAGTGGGGGGAAAGCATAAACCAGAGAGAACTGGCTCCATGGGACTACTAGAGCATCTGCTCTGATTACCATGGGATCCCTTGTTCGGGCATAAACTGCTGTGGCTTGTAATTGAACCTGGATGCCAACAGATCAACCTCTGGCCATCCCAAACGTTGGCAGATTTCCCGAAACACATTTGGGTGTAGGGACCATTTCCCTGGGCAGATTTGCTGGCGGCTGAGATAATTTGCCTTCCAGTTCACTACCCCAGGGATATGGACCGCCGATAGAACCGGCACATGTACCTCTGCCCAGGTTAATATGTGGTTCACCTCCTCCTGAGTTGAACGGCTCCTGGTACCACACTCTGATGGTTGATATAGGCCATTGCAGTGGCATTGTCAGCCTGAACCCTGATGGGGCAGTCCTGAAGCTCCAATGTCCAGGCCCGCAGGGCCAGACGTACCACCTGTAACTCCAGGATGTTGATGGGCAGGCTCTGCTCTGCCCTTGACCATTTCCCCTGAGCTGTTAGCCCCTCTAGGGTCGCTCCCCAGCCCAAGAGACTGGCGTCTGTAGTCAGTACTGTCCAAGACACTGGGAGGAAGGATCTTCCCTTTTGCAGGTTCTGATCCTGCAACCACCAGCGTAGGCTTAAGCGTGCCCAGGGGGGGATAAGGACATGGTGTAATCAAGGGCTTGTGCTCTCCCGTTCCAAGCCGACAAGATGTTGTATTGTATAGGACTGGAATGCAAATGAACGCAAGGAACTGCCTCGAAGGACGACACCATCCTTCCCAGAAGACTCATACAGAGCCGAATGGAGGGTCGCCTGGTGCCCCTTACCTGACGCACCTGATCCTTCACAGATATTTATGGGTGGCAGAAATACCTTTGCCTGAACCGTATCCAGGATCAGACCTAGATACTGGAGACTGTGAGCTGGTCTCAAGGCTGACTTTTAAGGTATTTAAGACCCCGGCCAGGTTTTCTAAATGCTACACTGTGCAACTACACTGTGTTCCAGGGCCTGTAGTGAGTGATCTCTGATCAGGAGGTCATCCAAGTATCCGAGCACCAAGATCCCCTGGGCCCTTAAAAGACCCAGTACAGGTGCCAAGATCTTTGTAAACACCCAGGGTGCTGTGGCAAGCCCGAAGGGCAGTGCAACAAACTGGCAATGATGTTCCTCTACTGCAAACCGCAGGAACTTCTGATGAGGCTGAAAGATAGGTACGTGTAAATACCCGTCCTTGATATCGATGGAGGCCAAGAAGTCTCCCATCTGGAGCAAGGCTATTACCGAGCAGACTGACTCCATCCTGAAGGATTGGATTAACAGATGTTGGTTCAGGGTTCTTGGGTCCAAGATTGGCCTGATGCCCCCATTTGGTTTTAGAAACGTGAACAGGTTCGAATAAAAGCCGGTGCCTCTTTTAGACACCGGAAGCTGTATGATCACTTCCTGATGCACTCACTGCTCTAGTGTTTGAAAAAATAAGTTTCTTTTTTGGGGGATCTGCAGCAATGTTGAATCTTAGAAACCTGAGGAGGAAACCTCCCTAATTTCAGCTTGTAACCGGGGGACACTGTTGAGGTGACCCACTCATCCTGCACCACTGTTCTCCAAATGTCCGCAAATTGAAGCAGCCTTCCCCCCACCCGAGTGGGGGTCTCCTCTCAAAAGGAGGGCTTGGTGCCGGGTTTAGAAGCGTTCTGGACCCAGGGTTTTTTCTGGCCCTGTGGCTTACCCCTGGCTCTAGGGCCCTGTTAGCCACGGAACTGCCTTGGCGGTGAAATACCTGAGGAAATCCCCTAAGTTTTAAATGAGGGACGCCTGGTGGTTCTCTTTACAGGAAGAAGAGAACTGTTTCCTGCGGAAATATTTTGAATGTATTTGTCCAGATCATCACCAAACAAAGGTTCCCCATGGAAGGGGATCCCTGCCAATAACTTCTTACAGGGAAGCTCGGCTGACCAGTTCTTAAGCCACACAAGTCTGTGCATATGTACAAACTGGAGAGCCAAACGAGAAAACCTGCTGTATAGCCACTTCAGCCCAGGGAAGGATTTACCCCCTTCCTGACCTGAGCACTTTTTGCGATACAGCAATGCGCTGCTTTAACTGACAATTGCTCAGTCGTGCGATGCTGTACCCAAACAAAATTGACCTCCTTTTTTCCCATATAGAGCTTTCTTTTGGTGGTATTTGATCACTTCTGCGGGTTTTATTTATTGCGATATAAACAGAGCGACAATTTTGAAAAAAATAAAATATTTTTTTTTAACTTTGTGCTAGAATACATATCCAAAAAAATATATATAAAAAAAACAGTTTAGGCCGATATATATTCTTCTACATTATTTTTTAAAAAATCGCAATAGGCATATATTGATTGGGTTGCACAAAAGTTATCGCCTTTAGAAACTATGGGAATAGCTTTATGCCATTTTTTATTATTATTTTTTTTTACTAGTAATGACGGTGATATGCAATTTTTAGTGGGACTGCGATATTGCGGCGGACAGATCGGACACTTGACACTTTTTTGGGACCACTGACATTTATACAGCGATCAGAGCTAAAAATAGCCACTAATTACTGTATAAAAGTCATTGGCAGTGAAGGGGTTAACACTAGGGGGCGATCAAGGGGTTAAGTGTTCCTTAGGTAGGTGTTTCTAACTGTGGGGAGAGTGTAGTGACTGGAAATGGAGAGAGAAAGCTGTTCTTGATCACTGGAAGCAGCAGATCTCTCTCCACTCCCCTGTCAGAACGGAGATGAACGAATCCCCATTTGGCTCTGTGAAGAGGCCTTTCCCAGATAGACAATGAAGGAAGTAAGGATGTATGCATACAGGATAAAACAGCCTTTTTACACAATGCAGAGGATTAACCGCTTAAGTTCCACAGTTAGTATAACCAGCATGCTATGCTTCATATACAGGCTGATTATACTGTTGTGAGTTTAGTAACACTAAGTTCTTGCTTAAGAAAGAGACTGCAGCATCTATGGCTGGCATGCTCCATTTCTTAACAAACTTTTCCTCCATGGGATATTAAAGGGAAAACCTCTTAGGAGAAACGAAAATCCTGTCAGGATGTTCCCAATCAGCATATACCGCCTGTTCCAACAGCGGGTGCAAGGGGAAAGCCTGTACAGCCTGAGGAGGCTTCAGGCACCCCAAACAGGACAAAAGAGTCTGGATCAAAAGCCTCTGCGACTGAAAGGCTGATACCAACTGGACATATTCTGGTCCAGTTTCCGCAGAAGCAGACTCCTCTGCTGGGCCAACTTCTAAGACCTTAGCATCTAGCTCTTCCCCTTCCTCAACCCATTCCTGCTCCAAATTAGGAGGCTCGGGGAGGGGGATCTGTCACACTTTTTGCCACCCTGTAGGATAGGAGGCAATCATGCCAGCAGTCCTGTGCTCTAACCCGGCTAGGGCTGAAGACAGTTCATCCCTGGGGATAAAGGGCGAAGCAGGAATGTTGACTGTAGGCACAATGCCAGACAGGCGCAGCGGTTCAGACTGCCCAGAAGCCTCTGGTCTCTCAGGGGATACAACACTAGGGCTTCGACTAGGCTCCTCAGGAACTACTGACAACATAGGTGTGCCCTTCCCTGTAATGTTAGCCCTGTTCCTCTTTTTTTGAAGACATTGCAAGCCACAAAAAGGGAGTACCTGGGTTTAGTATTTTATCCCAGAAGGGAGACCCTTTAATAGCGCTCTGTGTCCCACAGCTGTCCCCTGGAAGCGCTGCAGGTCAGCCGCTCTCAGCTTAAATAAGATGGCTCTGCGCCTGCGCGCGGTTACAGTCCCGTGCATGGAACGAATCTTCGTGCGTCTAAGAATTTTCATGCACAGACCATCCACAAAAAAAGCAGCCAAGACAACAAGAAAGGTACTCCTTAAGCAAAACACCAACAGTCAGCCCAAAACTCCCCCCTGCGGTCACCGCAACACAGGTGTCCAGCCTTAGCTAGATTGACAGATTGTACCACACACGGGGAACCCCACAATAAGTAAATAAGGGGGGATTTCACTTAACACTCCAGGCGTAGAGCAACCTTAGAAAACAAGAGCCCAATCTTCTACCATCACGGCGGGTTCCTGTCACTTGAGGACCTTCAAGGACTGGGTACCCTTTTCATGTTTTAGGGTCCACTTCCTTGGACCTGTACAGCACCCTGCAGGAATGCCTTAGCTCTGTGGTGTCCAGGATTCCACTACGCAGGTTCCAGCGCCCGGAGGTCGCATTACAGGCAAAACCTCGCTGGATCCTTGCGTCTTCTTTGTGAGGCTCGGGTACCATTTATCTAAGCATATAAGCATGTTTCAAATGGATCCGATCGCTCAATCCCTTGATTCATTTAAGAACCATGCTGGGACTCCAGACCTGGGGCTCGAGAGAGCTCAAACAAACGTGCCCATTCACTCTGCAGACACTATTAAAAGCTGAAGTACTTCCTGTATGGGAGGGGTTATATGGGGGATCACTTCCTGTCTAAAGACCTTTGGTTTACCAGTAGCCATTCACCTGGAAATGGAGCATAACTCAGTAAGTAAGAAATAATAGCCTAACTCTGTGTCCCGTGATGTATGATAAAGAAATTTCACTATTGGATGTGCATAGCTGGTAGAGACATACCCAAAAAGACTTGCAGCTGTAATTGCAGCTATAGGTGGTCTTACAAAGTATTGACTCAGGGCGGCTGAATACAAATGCACGCCACACTTTTCGGATAATTTGTAAAATATTTTCAAAAACCAATTCACTTCACAATTATGTGCCACTTTGTGTTGGTCCATCACATAAAATCCCAATAAAACACATTTATGTTTTTGGTTGTAACATGACTAAATTTGGAAACTTTCAAGGGGTGTAAATACTTTTTCAAGGCACTGTCCGTCATTTACTACGGACTCCTGACCTCTGCGTCACTTACTATATTATATTATAACCCCTTTGTCACCTACTCCTGAACTCAGTGTCACTCCTGACCCCTGAATTTAGCATCATTTACTACTGACCTCTTTGTCAATTACCACAGAGGTTGGGGATAAAAAGTAAATGACACAGAGTTCAGAGATCAGTAGCAAAGCAGAGTACAGAGTGCAGAAGTGAAGTAAGTCCTACAGTCCCATCATACAGCGAGCCCCCCGCTGGGGCCAATCACACACCTCCCTGGTGGTATGGTATGATGGATACGTGTCTTCCTGCATTTCTCAGCACTGACATTTTTCGAGTAATGTTAAGGACCGTAGACGCAGTGGTCGGCCAAGGAAACAATGCAGCAGATGAAAGACATCATGCTTACTTCCCCTCGAAATTGGATGATGTCCAACAGTGCCATCAGCACAGAACTGGCGGAAACCAGTGGACACCCATCTACTGTCTGGAGAAAAAGTCTGGCCAAATGTGTGCTTCATGGTAGAACTGCGTCCAAAAAGCCATACCTTTTGATGTGGAAGCATGGCTACATGATTCAACTATGCATGAAACATGACAAAATGTGGAAAATTTCAAGTGGTATGAATACTTTTTCAAGGCACTGTAAATGCCTATAAACATCTAAGAGGGTTCCAATACAGGACAGCTAGATTAATTGAAATTACTTTGGTTATTTCCAGCAGCAAACAGATAGTTTACAGCGGTATATTAAAAAACTGTTGCAATAAACTGTGTTTCATCCACAACAATACGTACAATAATACTACTTTCCACTCTAGGTGTCAGTGAATGGAATCTTCAGTCTCTTGCAGAGCTGCACCCGCCAGTAGGATTTTCAGCTTCCGACACTTTCAAGTGTGTTGGATATCCGTGTCTCCTCTCTGAGGACAGTGGTCCCACCCATGGGCCATTTTGTTAAGAACTAAATGGTGGATCTAAAGCATGCAGTGAGGTGACACAGGCATCCAACACACCTGGAAAAATTAGATACTAAAGGTTCCAGGTGTAGCAACCTTCCTTTCACTAGTATGGGGGCTGGCATGTACTATTGTATGTTTACTAGCTGCATTCTTTTGGGGCAGTTAGCAAGTGGTCAAAGATATAAAAAGGTACTATTTTTTCTTTGCCATTATATATAAAAACAGTAAAGTCGGATGTAAACTAGTGGCAAATATAAAAATATTTATCTCAATAGTGAATGCCTATTACTACAATATAACCAGTATATTGTTACATTATAACATTGATTCATCAAGCTTTCATATCATCTATTGATATGGCATAGCAAATTAAATAATCTGCAGAGATATGCACATTAGATCATTTCAAAGTGACGCTGGCACTTTAAAATAAATAAAGGGAGCTGCAAGCAGAGCTAAAGCAAGGTACAGGTGGTTCCTAGTAAAGGAGATTACTTGCCCCCTATTGTACAACAAACATGTTAACTGACCATCACTTCAAAGGATAAGTTCACCTTTTAAAAAATAAATATAATGTACATTTTTTTGCAGGTAAAAAAATGTGCATTTATTGCTTTTTTTTTTTACTTGGAGCCTGAAAATCATTGCACCGTGTCATGCAGGACTCCTGAAGACATCTCAGGGTATCGGTCTGCTCGTGCAGGCAGGCAGATACACACTTGACAGGAAGAATGAATGAACTACCAGAACACTCAACAGCACCATGGTAGTTCATTGAAACTATAAGCTGACAGCCGCAAAGGCTGTCGGGACTTGAAGTTTCCCATTCACAGGGAACTGTGAATGAATGACTGTTTTTTTCAGTGACAGAGGGCGCCTGGAGAAGATGCATATTCGCTGTCACTGGGGAGGTTGGCACATGTTACACCCTCAATACAAGTAGAACATGTAACATGTTCCAAAAGGTGAACTGTTAAGGCAGCGGCCCCTGCAATGAGAAAGCCTCAAATGCCAGACTTTATCATTATAATCTAGGGAGGGAGGGAGCACGCGACACAGCATTCTAACACCGTGCAATAAAGGCGCTGAATTTAGAATAGGGGTGGGAGTAGATTTAGAGAGTTAGCTAGGTTTTGCTTTTACTTCCACTTTAAAGTGGTTGTTAAGACACTGTGATAGCTTTATATAATCATGTGTGTTTTGTTATGCTATGTGCCCCAGTCTCTGGGTTTTATTAAAAAAAATGCCTTTCTATACCCGATTTCAGAATCCCCCGATGACGTCAGTCAGGACAAGAAGTGGAGTGAGATAGCCAGTCATGTGAGCGCTGCTCTGAAGTCAGGTATTGACGGCATTTTTAAAAATAAAAACACAGACTGGGGCACATAGCATAACGAAACACACTTGATTATATGACACATTAAAAGTTATTTCAGCAATAGGAGGGGAGGGCACTGACACGAGCTGACAAGCAGGGAGGGAACGGAGGACAGGAGAGCTGCGGATGATGGAGGCATGTAAACTGACCATGGTGTTAGGGCTCAGCAGCCATAATAAACCGTGGTCAGTTTACAGAGGGAGGGCAGAACCAGTCAGGTATTTCAGGTGACACAAGGGGCCAAATTACACAGTATAACCACTGTGCTGTATGACATGCTTTAACCGGTTCCCCACCGCGCGCCGTCTTTTCACGGCGGCAGTCGGGAAGCCCTGCGCGAATCGCCGTAAATAAGCGGCGATCTGCAATCAGCCACCAGGGGGCGCGCGCACTCCTGGGCAATGAGCGGCTACAGGGAAAGTACGGGGAACCGCCGATGTAAACACGGCGGTTCCCCACTCTGTCAGTGGGGTATGAGAGATCTACTGATCCCTGTCACTGGGATCAGTTAGATCTCTCATGCCCATGTTAGCCCAACCCCCCCACAGTAAGAACACACCCAGGGAACACAGTTAACCCCTAGCTCTCCCCCCCAGGTTAACCCCTTCACTGCCAATGACATTTATACAGTAATCAGTGGACATTTAAATTTCTGATCGCTGAATAAATGTCATTGGTCCCAAAAAAGTGTCAAAAATGTCCGACATGTCCGCCCCAATATCGCATTACCGCTAAAAATCGCAGATCGCCACCATTACTAGTAAAAAATAAATAAAAACCCCAGAAATGAATTCTCACCATCCGTAAACGAGGCCACTTTTGCGCAAACCAATCAATAAACGCCGATTGCAATTTTTTTTTTATCGCAAATATGAGGAATTCTATAAATCGGCCAAAAACGGTGAAAAAAATGTTTTTTTATATTTTTTTTTTTGGATTTGTATTTTAGCAAAAAGTAAGAAATGTGGGTTTTTTTGCAAAATGGTCGCTCTTCTTTTGTTTATAGCGGCGATAAGAAATGACGCAGAGGCAATCAAATACCACCAAAAGAAAGCTCTATTTGTGGGAAAAAAAGGACGCAAATTTTGTTTGAGTGCAACATTGCATGACCGCGCAATTGTCAGTTAAAGCGACGCAGCGCCGAATCGCAAAAAGTGCTCTGGTCCTAAAGCTGCAAAACCTTCCGGTTGGTAAGTGGTTAAAGGAAGAGGAACCTTTTTTTTTTTTTTTTTTACTTAGGGCAACAAGCGCTTTAAGCTGTCCAACTGCCTGTTTTAACACCAGGTTTGCCAATAAATGTGCTGCAAGCCATTTGCAGTGCTTCCCCATTTTCTTGAATGGGTCACGTTCAGAGTTTTTGCAGCCTGGCTGAATGCGACATGTTGGATAGCTTACCACCATTGACCTAGATGCCAGTGTAAGGGTTTCTTCCCACTAACTAATTTTTACTCCCAATGTCCACCCAGGTAGAGGGATTTTTTTACCCCCACTGACCAGCAATGTAGGGAATTTTTTTTTACTCACATTACGGCCATTTTAATTTTTTTAATCTTTTACGGGTCTCAGTCTGGCCCCCAAATGGTGTGATAGACCATGAACTAGCCTTTTTTTTAATGTGGGGGTCCCTGCTGTAAAAAATACTTGTTTTAGCTGGTAAATAGCTGTAACCCTTCTGTGACATACCAGAGTCGTCGCTTGGCTCAGTTTTCACCTGAACAGGGTAAGAGCTGTAGAAAGAGAGAAAAAAAATATTCAGGATTAATTCTATATACAAGTCTCTTTGCCACCATACTTCTACTAGTACATCATCTTTTGGAATATAGACGTGTGGTAATAGAATATATATATATACACACACACACACACACACACACACACACACACACACACACACACACACAGTATCTCACAAAAGTGAGTACACCCCTCACATTTTTGTAAATATTTTATTATATCTT
>BLSH010541795.1:145239-164279 GCA_018402905.1 Glandirana rugosa
TGGCGGTTCGTAGCTAGAGATCCTTCAGTGGAGAAACAGAATTGGTCAAGGGATGGCTGCATATCATTTTAATGCAGTCGTCCCTGACCGGCAGCTAGGCCTAAGACAAAGAGGTGACTTCCTAGAGATCGATGCTTGGCGGTATCTACAATTGAGACATTTTGTGACATCTTTGCCCCAACCATTAAGAACATAAAAAGAATTGACACCAATGGAAAAAATATGTACGATGAATAAAAAAGGGGGGTCTCGAGAATATATAAGATGTTGGTGACAATGGGAGGAGATGGGAAAAGGAATTGGGTCAACAGGTAGGAGAACACCAATTGGAAAAGAGAATGACGCTGGTATTTAAATCTGCAATTGATAGCAACATGTGGGAAATGAATTACAAGTGTCTCACATGATGGTATTTAACTCCGGATAGAATAGCAAGGATTCAAACTGAAAGGTCCGCATGATGCTGGTGGGGATGTAAGGTCAAAGAGACAATGACGCATTTATGTTGGGAGTGCCATGGGATTCGGAAATATTGGCGGGAGATACTAGAGTTAATAAAAGAAATAACTGAAATAGAGATCCAGACTGACCCCTGGATCTGTCTGTTGCATTGGACAGACAGACCCATTAAACAATATTTGGAGTCTGTGCTGCCACACGTTTTGAATGTGGCTAAGAGCCCGATTCCAAAATATTGGCAAAAAATAGAAATACCGACATTGAAGGAATAGTGAAGAAAGAGGAGATAATAAATATGGAATACCTAAAAAGCAGTGGGGAAGAGGATACAGAGGATTGGACAGAGAAGTGGGATGGATGGGTAAAATTTAAGGAGATATGCGAAGTTAATGACTGTGGATGAAACAAAAATCAGAACCTAGGGGAGAGGAGAGGGAGGGGGGAGATTTGGAAAATAAATAACGTATTTAGTAGACGAGTGGGCTTATCTTGGGGGGTCCGACTGTGTTTTATACTTATTGTATGGAGTGAAAATTAATAAAATAAAGAATTAATAGAAAAAACAAGGGAAATCGGACAGGATGTGACGTCACTTCGTGATGACGCTTGTATAGCGAAATAAAACGTTTAAGTATGAGGACCGTTTACACCCGGGTCCATAGGCAAAGCTGATCCGTATAGAAAAAAAAAAAAAAAAAAAAAAAAAAATGAATAATGAGTGTCTGCAGGCAACTGTAAAGCATGGTAGAGGTTCTGTGCAAGTTTTGGGCTGCAAATGGAATTGGAGATTTGTTTAGGATCAATGGTGTTCTCTCAATGCTGAGGAATACAGACAGATACCTATCCATCATGCCATACCAACAGGGAGGGGTGTGATTTGCCTCAAATGTATTCTGCAGCAAGGCAAGGACCGCACACATACAGCCTATATCATTAAGAACATTCTTCTGCGTAAAAAAGAACAAGGAGTCCTGGAAGTGATGGTTTAGCCCCACAGAGCTCTGATCGCAATTTCATCAAGTCTGTTCAGGATTACATGAAGAGACATAAGGATTTGAGGCAGCCTACATCCACAGAAGATCTGTGGTTAGTTCTCAAAGATGTTTGGAACAACCAACCTGTCGAGTTCCTTCAAAAACTGCGTGCAAGTGTACCCAGAAGAATTGATTTAGGAGGCAAAGGGTGGTCACACCAAATACTCATTTGATTTTGATTTCTCCTCTTTATTTAACTTCTATTTTTTTAATTGATAAAATAAACTATTAACACTTATATTTCTGAAAGCATTCCCAATTTACAGCATTTTTTCCACACATACAGTACTTTGCAAAAGCTTTAGGCAGATCTCATATAAATGCACACACACTAGTAGATACAACTATGCAAATGCTTTAGAGTGTATAGTTGTATAATGTTAAAAAAGGTGTCCCCTTAGATTCAAACAGTAATAAACCAAACTTACATACCATTAAAAATGCATATGGAAATTCAAACTGTAGATGCCTCACCTTCTAATATTAAAATATATGTTGGATTTGTTATCCAAGATCTGATGTAATGTCTGAATATCATACATGGATGGCTCATTGACTGATATTTCTTCTGGGAGTCCACAGACTATAACAGCTGTGGGATCTCTAGTTAACAATTCATAAGGGATAGGCACTGGACCGGATGTTCCTAAAGCTTTACCTAATTGGAAAGATATTTAAATTACATTTTAAAGACAACCATTTAAAGTTTGTAAAAAAAGAATTAGATATTAGAGTTAATCTACTGATCACTCAAAAGGACACATTTATTAAATATTTTAAAGTAGATCTATAGTCACAGCATAAAATTTCATTTTAGAAGTTCAATATTCTAATGGCAATACAAACTATATTTATATTTGACAGTCCAATATAAGCTTCTCCCTTCTACCCATCCCTTTGGAATACTTTCACATTTTAATAACTACACAATCCCACAATCCATGGTACCTTGCTGCCTGCAAGCAGTGATGATGTGGTGTGTTTGTTATACTGACTGTGCCTCCTAAAACGCCTCATCACCTCTGTAGTTCAGACAGCAGGTTATGTGAAATGCAGAACACAAGTAGTGCATATTCACAGGGTATAGTGAACAACTGTTTCTGCATTCAATGAAGGACGTGTTGGATTATTAGGAAAATACATTTACAAACTTCAAGCTCATTCAGATTAATAGTAGTAATCTATAAATAATTGAAACACAATGTGGAAATGAATATGATTTTAAGTCTTCACCATAGATACACTTTAACTCCCTAGCTCCCAAAACTCTAAGCTAATCCATCATCCCCCAAGTTGCTTTCTTACCTTATCTGGCAGCAGTAGCTTCATTTGTTGTCTACATCCCAGCTGGTAAAAGTCTAGTGCTGTGCTGCCCATGACTGCACACTAACATCTCAATTTTTTTGCAGGCCAGAATGTAGACCATGTCATCTGAGCAGGCAATTAAGTACCACGGGGGATGATGGCTAAGCTTAGGTTACTTTACCAAGGGGGGTTTGTAGAGTTCATGAACTTGTCCTTTAAGTGCATATTTAACACATATCCAGAAGCATATTATAGTGCAATTGTAGTAGCATTGGCATTGAGAATTTCAAAATATGATTTGGGATATTGTGGGATATAATACTGGTCAAGCATGCTGCAGTAAAGTAAACTTATCCTGCATGCAAGTAATATACACTAAGGCTACTATCACACAAGATGCAGCAAAAGGAGAGACAAAGTAAAAAGTAAACATACGTGTTGTCTTCTATACAATGCTGGTTTTAAAGTGTATCTAAAGCCAAAAGTGAAAATGTAATATATATATCAGCTTACTAGTGCTTATATGTGGCCCCCACCTTTATTTCCACCTAGTGACCTGGTCAGCAAGTCTGTGCCATTTCCTTTAACAGACAACACTGTTCAGCAAAGGTATCCATTATTTATGTAAAACCTTTATCTCAAAATGCAAAAAAATGTTAACTGCTTAAAAAGTGTTAGCTGGAGTTTGGTTCTAACATGTTAGTCAAAACCATTGAAATTTGCTAGTGCATCTAACACTAACATGTCCACAGTCTGACAGTACTGCTGTGCAGGGGTGGCTCCAACACTCCTTCGTAGAGTGGAGCCATCCTAAAGACAGGCAGTATGTTACCAGCCGAATCTCAAGGCAAACACAAAAGGAAAACAAAGCTTAAAAGATAAAAAAGAAAACGAAGACAGCCACCACATTTAAGAACTGGCAAGCTACAATATATACACAAACACACACACACACACAGTTGTGCTCATAAGTTTACATATCTTGGCAGAATTTATGATTTCTTGGCCATTTTCAGAGAATATGAATGAGAACACAAAAACATTTCTTTCACTCATAGTTCGTGTTTGGCTGAAGCCATTTATTATCAATCAACTGTGTTTACTCTTTTTAAATCATAAGGACAACAGAAACTACCCAAATGACCCTGATCAAAAGTTTACATACCCCAGTTTTAATACCGTGTATTGCCCCTTAAGCCCTCATACACACGGGCGTTTTTTTAACGGCACGTTTTTGGGCGTTTTTTACAGCTCTTCATGTTATTCTATGGTCCCCTAAAAAACGCCAAAGTTTTTGAGCAGTAGATGGCGTCGGGGTTAGTGAGCTGTAACTAGAATGCGGGACCAGCGCGTTCCGAGGCTGTAATGTTTTGGCGTTTTTGACGCCGACGCCGCAAAATGCTCACTAACGCCGTACCGGCGTTAACCGGCATTTTTGATGCCGACGTTTTCTGGTTAAAAAATAGTGACGAATGTTTTTTTTTAAAAAAAAGCTATTGACACCGACGCTCACTAACGCTCACCGACGCCGATGCAAAATGCTGAAAAAAAAACGCAGATTTTTCCCTGACGTCGGAACCGACGTTTTGCTTATTTTTATGCATACGCCCGTGTGTATGAGGCCTTAACATCAATGACAGCTTGAAGTCTTTTGTGGTATTTGTGGATGAGGCGCTTCATCTTCTCAGATGGTAAAGCTGCCCATTCCTGTCAAAAAGCCTCAAGTTCCTGGAAATTCTTGGGCTCTCTTGCATGAACTACACGTTTGAGATCTCTCCAGAGTGGTTCAATGATATTGAGGTCAGGAGACTGAGATGGCCACTCTAGAACCTTCACTTTATTCTGCTGTAGCCAATCACAGGTCGACTTGGCCTTGTGTTTTGGATCATTGTCATGTTGGAGTGTCCAAGTATGTCCCATGCGCAGCTTCCTGGCTGATGAATGCAAATGTGCCATCAGTATTTTTTGATAACATACTGCATTCATCTTGCCATCAATTTTGACCAAATTTCCTGTGCCTTTGTAGCTCACACATTCCCAAAACATCAGCAATCCACCTCTGTGTTTCACAGGCCTTGTTGACTTCTCTCCAAATGTTGGGTTTATGGCTGTGACCAAAAAGCTCAATTTTGGTCTCATCACTCCAAACGACTTTGTGCCAGAAGGTTTGAGGCTTGTCTCTGTGCTGTTTGGCATATTGTAAGCGGGATACTTTGTGGCATTTGTATAGTAATGTCTTTCTTCTGGCGACTCGACCATGCAGTTCCATCTTTCTTCAAGTGCCTCCTTATTGTGCATCTTGAAACAGCCACACCACATATTTTCAGAGAGTCCTGAAGTTATTTGTGGGTTTTTCTTTGCATCCCGAACAATTTTCCAGGCAGTTGTCACTGAAATTTTAGTTGATCTACCTGGCCGTGGTTTTGTTTCAACAGAAACCCTCATTTTTCACTTCTTGATTAGAGTTTGAACACTGATGATTGGCATTGTCAATTCCTTGGATATCTTTTTATATCCCTTTCCTGTTTTATACAGTTCAACTACCTTTTCCTTTGACTATTCTTTTGCTTTCCCCATGATTCAGAATCCAGAAACGTCAGTGCAGCACTGGATGACAGATGCAAGGGTCTGTCAGGAGTCCAGAAACTCATTGACTTTTTATACACACACCTTTACTAGCCATTCAAACCCCTTTGTGTCAACTTGTGTGCATGTTATCAGGCCAAAATCACCAGGGTATGTAAACTTTTGATCAGGGTCTTTTGGGTAGTTTCTGTTGTCATTATGATATAAAAAGAGTAAACACAGCTGATTGATAATAAATGGCTTTAGCCAAACACTAACCATGAGGGAAAGAAAAGTTGTTGTGTTCTCATTCATATTCTCTGAAAAATGGCCAAGAAATCATAAATTCTGCCAGGGTATGTAAACTCATGAGCACAACAGTACATACATACATACATACACACTTTTATATTATTTGCACCCAGTTTGAAAAAACTGCTACATTATACTGAAAAGTAACACAGACTATACACATTCAATGTTACCGTCATTCTGGACTGAGAAGCATCTTTTTTTTCTCCTTGCAATGCCACCCACCAGGCTTGTAAAATACCTGCAGGGCAGCTGCTGGAAGCAATTATTATATTAACCACACCCTTCCCATCGAACTAGATCTCCCAAGACCCTTTTGTCTACACAGAGTGTGTGGGCAGGCTCTTTGAAGAGAAGTTAATTGCACCATTGTTCTGGAAAATAAAATAAATGTATATGTGTTGAGTAGGGCAGACAGGGTAGGGGATAGGTGGAATTTGGTAGTCCAGCAGACAGGCCCAACAATGCTACCTCGGATTTCAGAGCAGCAAAGGCACTACGGTGTCATCTCAAATAGCAACCTAGGGGCACATTAGATTTCTGACAGATCAAGAGTTCTGTACTTGAAGCATTTTTAAACAGATAAAAGAATTGGGAAATGCATAGATGTCTTGAATATGTTTTTTATTCTGCCATGAAATAAAAAACTTTAACACTACATGTGACCTACCATAGCAAAAGCACTAATGTTTCTTTAGAATGAATGGAGCACTGACATTTGAACAAAAATTTTGTGCAGAGCCCATTTAATTTTGAATATTTTAGAGACATTGCTAAAACAGCAACATACATTACCGTAGCATCCACAGAACAAGTCCTCCACTGCTTTCCAGAGATATTCAATATTCGAATGCTCAGATTTTAATCTAGGTCTCTTTGTTACAGATTCTGGAACACACTTTTTATCCAAATTGCCTGTAATTAAAACAAAGAAAGGGCAATAGACATTACAGTTACAGCAACACTTTTTTGTTAAGATGGTGACACTACAGCAACAGAAATAATGGTGAATACTTTACAATTTTCAGATGTGCAACCAAATTAAAAAGGGGGTGGGGGTTTCTAAAAATACAGAAATAAAAATCAACAATATACAAAAAAAGGCTCTCAAATCTTGCATTCTGATCTACTGTTGAAAAGAAGAGATAATCAGAAACCATTTGCCACGTGCTGAAATACAGCCATGTTATTTTAGTGAGTTAAGGCGCCATTAAAATGAATGGTACTGCCATGCACTAAGGCATCTAACATGCATTGCTGCATCTCAATAGTGAGTAAGTATTTAGCTAATTTTCTGTGAAATCCCTAAATAAACTCTGGTGCAACCAAATACCTTTAGAGCCTCATTTATACTCGAGGATTGGGGTGGTAAAAACATGCAGTTATTATTTACGTGGAAACGTGCAACATGTTCCAGCTCCTGCTGCCTCTCCCCTACCCCCCCCCCCCCCCCAGTGTGACAGAGAGCTCGAGTTCTCCCCGCACTTGCTGTGACAATTCAAAAACAGCACACCTGTGCGGGGCTCCGCCCACATGACCCTGTCATTCATTCACAGTTTCCTCTGAATTAATGAACTACAAGTACCGTCAGCCATCAGGGCAGATGGCTTGTAGATCTGAATGAACTGCAAGGGTGCTGATAAACACCTGCAGCTTTCAAACTGACAGCCCGTATAGAGATACGGACTGAAAGTAGCAGGGCGTGTTTGCAGAAGCCCGATATTGCGTGCCTGATCCACTGGTCACAAGTGCAAACGCTTTCCAGGCTCTTTCAGGGAAAAAGAGCATATTTTTTTTTTCTTAAAAAAAAGGTGAATTTATCTGTTAAGCTGCAAGGACATTCAAGTGAATCTGTGCTTTGCACATGTGAGGTAAAACCGGTTTACTTAGGCCCCTTTCACACGGGGCAGACTGTGGCTGCGATCTGCTGGCTCAGCAGGGGAACTGTTCGCTGATGCCTGCTGAGCAGACAGATGACAAGTTCACAGCCTGCTCTACTCTATGGACAGTCGAATGTAAACAGACTGCCTGTCCGTTTACACACGACTGCCATCCAATCCGTTGGATGTAGGCGGGTGTAAACTAACACATTTATGTTTACACCTCCACCTGCTCCATAGAGAAGAAGAATGGAGGCTCTGATCGGGTCTGCCTGAAAAACGGACAGGCGGACCTGATTGGAACGTCCAGGTGAAAGGGGCCTTATCCACTTGAGTCCCCAGCCCTTTTTCTCTCATCCCCTTGAGTCCCAGAGTGTGTTTTCGGAGAGGTCACAGTTCTGCACATTACACCTTAGCTTTTGTAATGTAAGCCTTTTTTCTTTTTCGGACAGGCTTGAATTTTCAGCAGATTTTAATACCTATATTATATTTCCTTGCGGGAATAAATACAAAAACCTAAAATATATTCAACAAAGTCTTTATTACAATAATATCAAATTACTAAGACTTATGTAACATAGCGGAATGGTGAAGCTTAAACTGAATGTATGTGTCTTACTTTAGGGGAAGTTTTATCCATTTCAACATGATTTTAAGATACACCCAGAAAAAAGTCTGCATAAATTGTTATAAAAAAATTAGGGTAAGATTATGTTGGATCGACGAGGGCTCAAATTAGCACAACAGTGACTTTTTTTCACAAGTGTGCACTTGATAAAAATTTGAATGACATTGAGGTTGATTTACTAAAGGCAAATATACTTTCAAGTGCACTTTCTCTAGATCTGAGGGGAAGCTCTGCTGATTTCTATCATCCAATCGTGTGCAAGCAAAAATGCTGTTATTTATTTTCCTTGCATGTAAATGAGTATTCTTTGCAAAAGTGAAGTTTTACCTCATTTACTAAGTTCTGGAGTAAGTGTACTTGCAGTGCACAGTATATTTGTCTTTAGCAAATCAACCCCATTGTGCTCACTTTAGCATTTCGATCACCAGACATTACTGTTGCAACCAGGGAAATAATCTGGGGAGGGAATAAAGGGATTTTATTAAAACTTACCGTAAAATCCTTTTCTCCGAGTTCACTGACAGACGCAGCTCATCATAACGTGTGGGGTTTATGCTCGTCCCACTAGGAGTTAACTAGGCAGGGAAAAGAAACAGCTGGCCCCTCCCATGGGGGCCGTCCTCTCTTCCTACATAAACCCCCTCATAGCATAGCTCTTCAGTTCGTACACAAGCCGTACCAGAACAGAGCACCGAGGGGTGGGAGCCGAGTCTGTCAGTGAACTCGGAGAAAAGGATTTTACGGTAAGTTTTAATAAAATCCCTCTTTCTCCTATCGTTCACTGACAGACGCAGCTCATCATAACGTGTGGGGACGTCCCCAAGCTGTGTCAAAAAGAGGGGTGGGTAAACGCTAACAACTGTACCCAACTGAACCTCTAAGGAGGCACCAGACGCACCTACACTGCCGCCTGCAAAACTTTGCGGCCAAAAGCAGCATCCGAAGATGCAAACACATCAACTTTATAAAACTTAGTGAAAGTGTGAACCGAGGCCCAAGTGGCCGCCTTGCACACCTGTGACACCGAGGCCTGGTGTCTGAAAGCCCAGGAAGTGCTAACAGCCCGGGTAGAATGAGCCGTGACTTGAAAAGGGGGAACCTTGCCCCGAACAGAATACGCATGGGTCACGGTTTTTCTAATCCAATGAGAAATTGTAGCCGACGAGGCCGCCAATCCCCTGGCAGTACAAACAAGGCATTAGCTTTTCGAAAAGAAGCTGTAGCAGCCAAGTACACTCGTGAGGCCCTCACCACGTCCAAAGCATGCAACTCAAACTCCTTTGGGTGCGATGGGCGAGGGCACAATGAAGGCAGAGCAATATCTTCATTAATGTGAAAAGAGACCACTTTCAGAAGGAAGGAAGGAGAGGGTTGCAAGACCGCCTTATCCTTATGCATGACTAAGTAGGGAGACTTGCACGATAGTGCTGCTAATTCCGACACCCGTCTGACGGAAGTGATGGCAACTAAAAAGGCCACCTTCTGTGACAGCAGTTGTAAGGAAATCTCCCTGATATTCTCATAAGGTGGTTTCTGAAGAACAGAAAGCACCAAATTCAGATCCCACGGAGCCATCGGAGTCCTCACCCGAAGCGCCACATGTCGCACACCCTGTACAAAGGTACGAATTAACGAGTGCGAAGCTAAAGGTCTCTGAAAGAGAATCACCAGAGCCGATATCTGGCCCTTGACAGTACTCAAAACAAGTTTTTTGTTCAGGCCTGTTGCAAAAAAGTCTGGATCCTAGACACGACATAAGAGCAAGGGTTATGACCCTCCGCCTCGGTGCGGTGATAAATCTTGCGAGAAGTACATTTGCGAGCTTTTAACAAAGTAGGGATTACGGAGTCGGCGACTCCCCTGTCCCTTAGCACCTGGGACTCAATAGCCAAGCCGTCAAAGCCAGCGAGGGTAAAGCAGGGTGCAAGATGGGCCCGAGACAGTAGATCGTCTCGCAGCGGGAGCCACCAAGGGGCGTCTGCCACCATTTGCACCACGTCGGCGTACCAAGTGCGCCGAGGCCAATCTGGAGCCACCAGGATAATTGGTATCCCCTCCGCCACTATCCTGCTTATCAATCGCGGAAGCAGTGTTATCGGAGGGAAGGCGTACAGAAGACGATAACGGCTCCAGGGGGACACCAGAGCGTCCGTGGCCACTGCCAACGGATCCTTCGTTCTGGACACAAAGGTATCCACCTTGTGATTGAACCGAGACGCCATGAGATCCACGTCCGGCGTCCCCCATCTGCGGCAAATTTGCTTGAACACCTCTGGGTGGAGGGACCACTCTCCCTGGTCCAGCGTCTGGTGACTGAGAAAGTCTGCCTGCCAGTTCTCCACCCCTGGAATGTAAATGGCTGAGATCGCCGGAACGTGAAATTCCGCCCAACGCAGTATCAGAGCTGCCTCCGCTGCAGCTGCTGAACTCCTTGTGCCGCCCTGATGGTTCACATACGCCACTGCTGTGGCATTGTCCGATTGAATTCGAATCCCTGCAATCTCACTGTCCAGTGGAAAAGGCACAATCTGATTGCCCTCAGCTCCAGAACGTTGATGGGGAGGCGGGCTTCCTGTGCCGACCAACGACCCTGGGCAGATAGATGCCCCAGGATCCCTCCCCAGCCCAAAAGGCTGGCGTCCGTGGTGATGATCACCCACTGAAGAGGCAGGAACGTCTTCCCCTGAGTTAGGGCCGAGTCCCGAAGCCACCATGTCAGAGACGCCCTGGTCTGGGAGCTCAGACGGATCAGAAGGTCCAACGACCGAGGGGACCTGTCCCACCGAGCCAGAATCGCTCACTGAAGGAGACTAGTGTGACTCTGGGCGAAAGGTATCGCCTCGAACGACGAGACCATGAGTCCCAGCACCCGCATACAGAACCGTAATGAAGATTGACGGTGCGATAAAAGGGTGCGCACTGCTGACTGCAGACACAGCAACTTGGCCGGAGGGAGGAAAACCTTCGCCTGCCCTGTGTCCAGAATTAGACCCAGATACTCCAGGGGATGGGATGGAGACACCAATGACTTCTGTAGGTTTAGTAACCAGCCGAAGTCCAGCAGTGAGGTCATTGTGATACCCACATTCTCCTCCAGATCCGAGGGGGACTCCGTCCGCAGGAGCAGATCGTCCAGGTATGCCACTACCACAATGCCTCTCTGTCGTAGCAACGCCAACACCGGGGCTAGCAATTTTGTGAAGACTCGAGGTGCTGAGGCCAGGCCGAAGGGGAGTGCCACAAATTGAAAATGGAGGTCTTCCGCCTCAAAGCGCAGGAAGCGCTGATAGCGTGGATGAATGGGTACATGGAGGTACGCATCCCTGATGTCCAGGGACGCCAAAAATTCCCCGTGATGAAGGGTGGCCACGACCGAGCAGACAGATTCCATCCGGAATTTCCACGCCCTGACATACCGGTTCAGGGCCTTCAGGTCCAGTACGGGCCGAACCCCCCCCCCTTTCTTGGGAACCACGAAAAGATTAGAACCCTCGACACCTCTCTTCTGGGGGCACTGGTACGATCACCCCCTGGTCTGAGAGCGCCTGTACAGCCCCAAGGAGGGCCCCCCCGGCGTTCCTGCGGGAGCCCTAAATTTGATGGGAAGAACTTGTCTGGGGGTAGAGAGATGAACTCTATCCTGAACCCGGTGGACACCACTTCCCGGACCCAGCGGTCGGAAATGTGAGCCAGCCACCGGTCTGCGAACCCCAGAAGACGTCCCCCCACCCGAAACCCGGGTGGGGGCAACCCATCAGGCTGAGGAGCACTTGTCCTCCGCCTTTTCGGTTTTGCGCTGCCACTGCCGTCTTCCGGCCCCTGCAACAACCTTACCGGAGCGGGTCCCATTACCTGTTGCGCCAGGGGCGCGAAAAAACTTCTTCTGTCCCGAAGGAGGGGGCCCCTGTCTACGGCGAGACTAACGCCTGCGGGGCTCTGGAAGGAAGGTACTCTTACCTCCTGTGAAGTCCTTAATAATCTCATCCAAACGTGGGCCAAATAGACGTCCACCTTGAAAAGGGAGGTCAGCCAGACCTTTCTTGGAAGCGTGGTCACCGGACCAAGAACGCAACCAAAGTATCCGTCTAAGTATGACGGCAAATATCGTTATTCTGGACATCGGCAGTAAATCAAAGGCCGCATCACAAAGGTACTTGAACCCTTGCAGTAAAAACTCAGCCTTCTGCGGCGCCTCCATCAGGCGACCGTCTTCCAGGTCCTTCAGGAGCTCTTCCATACACTCGTATAAATGTTGTGCCGCCATGGCGGACGCCAAGGCTGGTCGCACAGCGGAACCTGCCACCAGGAACAGCGACTTTAAAAGCGCCTCTGTTTTTCTATCAGCGGGATCCTTAAAAGAAGGAGTCCCTTCCAGAGGAATGGTCATCGCCTTACTAAAGGCGTGCTATCGGTGGGTCCACCACAGGCGATTCCCATTTTTTTAAAAAGCTTTCCTCAAAGGGATAGCGAGTAGCGAACCGTTTTGACAGCGAAGAAGAGTGCTGTGGACGCTGCCATTCACGATAAAGAAAATGATCAAAAAAGTCATTGTAGGGATAAGCCTTGGGGGTCCTAGAGGACCCACACACGTACGCAGCAGACCGCGATTCGCCATCCTGATCCAGCTGCAGCTTAGTGCGAATGCTAGCGATAATGGTAGCCACCAACGCTTTTTCGGGAGCACCACGCGTCCCACCAGCGGCTGCCCAGCAAGAAAAATGTTTTTTTTTTTTTTTTTGTTTTGCGGCCGTCGGTCCTCCTTTCTGCCCCTAAAAAGGGGGGAAAAGGCAGGAACTCTCACTCACCACTCCGACGAACGCCGCGTGTAGCCACCCAGTCGCAGACCTTCCGCCCACTCTTAGGCGGTATGCTGCGAGCCAGAACATCGCCTTCCGTATTCTCGTATCCGGGAGTGGGCGCAAGGGGGGGTCACCCCCGGCCGCCCGCACGGAACGGGCATGATGCGGCGGGTCCCCATACATCGGGACTGGCTCGCATCGGTTGGCCAGGTCGAGGAGAGTACAGAGCCCAAGGACTCTCTATGCCCCGACCGGCTTCTTGATAGCAGCTCAATTGCTTGATAGAAGACAAAAAAGTAAAAGAAATTAAAATAAAAAAATGGTCACAAGCAGGACCGCAATTCCCATGAAGGGAAGCCAGGTCAACTCCTTGCAAGGCATTGAAACTGAAGAGCTATGCTATGAGGGGGTTTATGTAGGAAGAGAGGACGGCCCCCATGGGAGGGGCCAGCTGTTTCTTTTCCCTGCCTAGTTAACTCCTAGTGGGATGAGCATAAACCCCACACGTTATGATGAGCTGCGTCTGTCAGTGAACGATAGGAGAAATTTATATTTAGGAGATAATTTTTTTTTGATACACACACACACACACAAATTATTTTTCTATTATTTTAACTTGGTTTATAAGACTTTTTCTCCTTCATAAGTGGTCTGGATTTCGTCAGTGGATCCAAACCCCTCCCATGCAGCTCTGTAATAGAAGAAGCTTTGAGTTTACATTCTCATCTACAGTGTGTTCCTAGAAAGCAATCTCTAGAAAGGTCAAAATGGCACAGGAACTGCCAAATCAAGGTGCCATTTTAAAATGGTGCTGGAAAAAAAATAACCATTCTCCCTGTGCCATTGTAAAATGGCAATTAGGACTCAAGTAGTTAAAGTATACATAAATACAAACAATGAATTTCTCATATGCTCCATTTTGGTCTGCTAAAGATACCATTAAAAGTTGTTTGTTATATCTGTTCAAGTGCTAAAACTACATGCTGATTTTGCCATAACTCGTGAGCTGATTAATGAATGTGTACTCTGCCTATGTACAAGGAGAAGATGAGGAGAGGGCAGTGTTATTTGTAATCCACCAGAAATGAAGTAGGCAGGGATGGCAACATGCACATAGGAATTCAGATCCCTGTTATGCCAAAGATGAAGGCTGAAGCACACTATGGGGTTGATTTACTAAAAACAGAGTGAAACATCTGGTGTAGCTCCGTATAGTAACCAATCAGCTTCTAGGTTTTTTTAGTCAAAGCCTAACTAAATAAGCTGGAGTTGGAAGCGGATTGGCTACCATGCACAGCTGCACCAGATGCACTCTCCAGTTTTGGTAAATCAACCCAAATATGTTTGGCATGTCAGTTATTTTACTGTACAGTACTCGCAATAAGTTTAAAAAAAGAGCTAAAAAAAAAAAATGTGCACATGTTCCAGAGAGGCAAGCTTGACATACACTTTAAAGGCCTTGACCCACTTCCAAATACACTCACATTTCCCTTGCTCCTGTTGAACTTGCTGAATTGTTAGTGATATAGGGGATTGGGATTATGTTGGCAATCTCCCAGCACTGTTACATGGGGGCTGAGCCATATATAATCTCTTCCTGGGATCTAGCTGAATACACAGAGCTTCTCCTAGTGGCAAACGGAATAGTGGGGAAGTGAAGGGAAGGTAAGTAATAAATGCAGTGGGGGTGGATTTTAAAAAGAACCTGTTTTGCCCTGCTTGAGCACTTTAAAATGTCTATTTAAAGTTCCAAGTCCACTTTGAATTGTCACCTGTTTATCAGTAAAAAAATGGAAAGTTTTGGGAACAGCTGAAGAAATCTGTCCACCAAAAATCAGTGACCAGATAAGCAGATCATGAATCAGTGACAGAAAAGCGAATGATAACTTAGCTGCATAGGCAGTGTCCATCGAACAGTGGGCAATAATAATCTGGATGTTCCACTAAGCCCAGCATTACGCACGATTGACGAGAATAAGGCCAGTGTTATTACCTGTTAACTACTTTTCCAGGACGGCTCACAGAGAAATAGGCCCCTCCGACCTAGCACAGGAAACACATGATCCACATTATAAAAAGTACAGACACAGGCAGTAGCCCCTCAGTATTAACAAACAATCGAAGGCACAAAAACATTTCTATTAGCGAAGCTCCCTATATGACAGTATAAGTATGTCACAAAATAAAAAGGGAGGGATTGACGCCGTCCTGGAAGACTCCTGGAAAAAGTAGTTAACAGGTAATAACACTTGTCTTTCCCAAGTTATCTTCCAGGACAGCTTATAGAGAGGACAAAATAAGAAGACCTGATTAGGGCAGGACCACAGTCTGCAGAACCTTTCTGCCAAAAGACTGGTCCTTGCTGGCCAGCAGATCCAGCCTGTAATGTCATACAAAGGTCTGGAAACTGGACCAGGTTGCTGCCTTGCAAATCTGGAGGGGAGTGCTCCAGCCCTTTCAGTCCAAAATGTCGATACTGCCCTGGTTGAATGAGCCTTTACTCCAGACGGTGGTGTCAAGGATGCGGCCTTGTATGCCTCTGTGATGGCCGACTTCATCCACCTTGCAATGGTATTTTTAGATGCTTGCTTTCCCGTTTGGGGCCGCAAATAATACAAACAGGCTTGTGGAAAGTCACCATTCCTTGGTGCACTCAATGTAAGCAAACTCTCCTGACATCCATTTTATTAAATGGCGCCTCCTTATGCTTAGGCTCCCCGCAAAAAGACTTGTTCAGAACCCGGAAGAGGAAGTGACCATGCGATGGCGGCGTCAGGTCATAACCGCGTCATCTGCACAAAGTAAAAAACGTAATCAATATCATACGTCACTTCCTTAGTAAACTAGTGTCAGCAAGAGATGTCTCCACGCCGCTGACACTAGTTTACTAAGGAAGTGACGTATGATATTGATTACGTTCTTTTCTTTGTGCAGATGGCGCGGTTATGACCTGACGCCGCCATCGCATGGTCACTTCCTCTTCCGGGTTCTGAGCAAGCCACATCCTAGCCGGATGTATTCATATTTCTAACCAAATGCCAGTTTCTTTTCACGCTCTATTAACTATTTGAAATATCCATTTCATTGGGCACAATATCACATTTATATATTTATTTTTGTAATTTAAACTTAGTATTTTTCTCATTCTTTGAAGTTTACATCTATAGCTATACACGTGGATAAACGAGATTGAGGCGTGGAACACACGCCATTTGACGCCATCTTGGTAGCAAAAAAATTACTTCCGGTTCTAGCCCCCTAGGGGCGGTTTTTAAGTTTTTGATTCCATTGTTATAAATAAGGGTAGTGACAGGAGGGGGGTATACCCCAGATGACACTTTTGGAGCCGAAACGCGTCGGGTTTCCAGACCCCCCCTGTCACGGTTGATTTTATTACAAGAGCTCTTTTTACTTGAATATATTGTGAGTACCATTAATCTTTTTTGCTGAAATAAATTTTCAATAGACAGTATCACACTATTGCGGTTCTTTTCTTTTTATCCATCACGTTATGGTGTATACTGCTACTGCTTGAGAAAAGCCGTTTGGAGAGGTTGGAGCCATCCACTAGGACAGGAACCCTTCTTGTCTTCTCCTTACCTTGGTATCCACGGATAGAGGACGCCAGACCATCCCATTCCCGATTTGAAAAAGTCGATACCTGCGTATTTTCTACAGGATTCTGATGACACTAGACTAGACCATTTACTCCAGAGATGATATTTTGACACCCGCGCATTACCTACAGGATTCTGGTAAGCTTACATCCATTATTGGTGTATTGGATTTATCAGAATACCCTGTGGGCTTGAGTACCTCTACACAGATAAGAATTTGAACTGTTTATGGCATAGAAGGATTAATGAATAACAGGATTTTACCCTTTATGCAGTCATCTTCCTTTCATTGGGACATTTGAACAATTCATATATTTATTTCTGCTATATATTTTTTACTCTGGTTTCTTTTAATATGTCTTTTTGGGCGCTGCAATAGTTTTTGTATACATGTTTGAACAATTGGATCAGTTCTTTTTTGCGAGCTGCCCACCTTCTATCTTATGTTTTATCTAATAACAAACATCGCATAAAACTATCGGTGAGCGCGGGCTTCTGCTTATATGCTTTTTCTCTTGTTGGTACATTTACCATTTGACCTATGAAATTATCCTGCAGGACATTTAGGAAATGGCGAGCCTTAGCTGAACGTGCAGTACCTTCCTCCCAGTCAATATCTGGATAATTAAAATCTCCCATTATAATAACACTTCCCATCCTAGCCGCTATTCCAAATTGTGACAGGAGATCCTCCTCCCCCTCCTCCCTCTGATTTGGGGGCCTATAGCATATTCCCAGTAATACTTTCCCCCTGGTGTCTTCCCTTTGTAGCTTTACCCAGAAGGCTTCAACTTCCTCCCCAGAACCACTAGTAATGTCATCGCTCACATTCATTTTTATGTCATTTTTTTATATACAGGCACACCCCTCCCCCCTTTTTGCCCTCCCTATCCCTGCGATATAGGGAATACCCCTGAATGGTAGCCAGCCAATCATGGGAGCTGTTGAACCAAGTCTCTGAAATTCCCACAAAATCGAATTCCTCCTCATACAGTAGCAGCTCTAGTTCTCCCATCTTGTCTGCCAGACCCCTGGCATTAGTGAATAAGCCACGTAGTTTTTTCTGGAGACCTACTGTTTCCTTGCTGGTTATTCTTTGTTTGTGTATTGGACTTGTTGCACTTCAGCTCGTTGCCAAAGGGCAATTCCCCTGAGAAGAGAAGGGAACAGAGCTTAGTCTTGTATACCGTATCTCCTTCCCAGGACTTCAGCCAAATAGCCCTCATGGCTTCATTAAGGCTGTAGATCTGGCAGAAAATATCACCGACTCCGTGGAGGCAATATAGGCCATTGCCTTGCTAATGGTTGGAATAGCCTTCAAAATATCTTCTAGGGGAGTATCTGACTCCAGAAGAGTACGGAGCTGCATTAGCCATAAATTCAGAGCACGGGCCTCACATGTAGTGGCCAGGGCTGGCTTAAAGTTTGCGGAGCAGGTCTCCCATGCTTTAAGTCAGGGCTCGACAAATCCCAGGCGCCGGGTCACCATGGCGACTAGAGATAGCGCCCTGGCTTTAATCCAGTGCCATTACTATGACACCCACCAGAGGCAATTGCGACGTGAGGTCTCCCGGTCACACCCTCGGCCACCACACAGCCCCATTCAATCTGGGTCCCGGCTCAGCTGGTGATTGTTGGGATCGGCTGAGGAGGGGCTGGGTGTCTGCTGTGCCTCATGACACAGCTGGACTGCCCCCTCCTGCGCAGCTTTTTAAGGAAGAATAAGGGCTCCATAGTTGTGTACGGCCAGACATCATGTAGCATGTGGATGAATTTGGGCACATCCGGTGTATGTGCAGCAACTCCATGTCCGCACCTCCGCCTACCATAGTGCCCAGCTCCAGAACGACTGTTTCGCCGCGGTGAGTCTTTGTGTAGAATCCTGTCTGCTCCGTGCCGAGCCTGTCTCCTCGGTGTCACTGCACACTGCATGTACGCTGTGTGTGCCCGCTCGCTCCCCACCGTCCTGTCCCCGGACCCTGACACCTGTCACTGTGTCTTCCCTCCCAGCAGCCTCTGCTCCGACCCCCAATACACACGTCTTGACAGCACGGAACAGCCCATCTCTGGTCATAACCCCCACCTCCCTAAACCTCCATCCCTACAAAATCTGATCACCCCAGTTTCCTCCATCCACCCAAACTCTTCTCACCCCCCCTTCTCCACCCCCCACTCAGGTCACTCCCCCCTTCACTCCCCACTCTGCTCACCCTCCTCCATCTCCAAACTCTGGTCACCCCCAACTCTTCTCACCCCCCCCCCCCAACTCTGCTCACCTCCTCTTCTCCATCCCCCCAACTCTGCTCAGCCCCGTCTCCTCAATCCACTGCAACTCTGATCACCCCCCCTCCTCAATCCACCGCAACTCTGCTCACCCCCCCCTCCTCCATCCACCCCAACTCTGCCCACCCCCCTCCTCCATCCACCCCAACTCTGCTCAC
>BLSH010541795.1:228039-256133 GCA_018402905.1 Glandirana rugosa
ATTACACTTTCTACTTTACGGCGCACTTAGCACTAGAAATAAAATTGGCGGAGTCCTGGCGGGTGGCAGTTTACTGCCGCCTCGCCTGGACGAGAATGTCGCCCACCTGCAGTATACTACAGGAGGGAAATTCGGCCCTAACACGCGCTAGCCCGCGCGCGTAGGGCCGAGACAGCCACAGCCGCACAGGGGTGTGCGGCGAAGTGGCTGTCCCCACTTGTCGGTAACCAATACCGACAAGTGGTACACTAGCCGGCACTGCTTCAGTGTCGACTAGTGTTTACCGTGCGGGTGGCAAGCGTGCCGCGTACGCGCTTCCCCAGGAACACGCCGCCACCGACACGCACGCGCAGCGCGCTCCCGATCGCGCGCATGCGCCGTGCGAACGGTGGGCGTGCCATTTGTGATCAGCTGTGACTTCGTCACGGCCGATCACATGGTGAACAGCCATAACCAATGGCTGTTCACCCCTGTCGGTGAAGCGGCGTGTGGGGACACGCCGACACCGACAGAGCCGGGATGCGCGCGCCCGATCGCGCACAATCCCGGCTTAAAGGGAGGACATCATATGACGTCCACCCGCTGTAAGAGCAGGTCCGCTCCGCCGTCATTTGACGGTGGGCGGTCCTGAGGCGGTTAAAATAAAGATCACGATTCACGCGGCATTTCATCTTTCACATTATACAAAAAATGTGGCTGACTTTACTGTTTTTTTTTTTTTATTTTATTCATTGAAGTGTATTTTTTCTCCAAAAAATGTGTTTGAAAGACCGCTGCGCAAATACAGTGTGACCTAAAATATTGCAACAACTGCCATTTTATTCTTTAGGATCTCTGCTAAAATATATATATATATATATATATATATTTATATATATATATAATATTTGGGGGTTCTAAGTAATTTTCTAGCAGAAAATATAGATTTTAAGTTGAAAGTAACAAATGTCAAAAAAAGGTTTAGTCTTTACGTTGTTAAACTTAGCTCATTTACACAGGGAAGTATTTCCATTTGATCTAAGAAAGAAGAGATACATTTGTATCTCTTCTCTATCTCCCTGCCCTCAGGAATGTTGATTTATTTTTTTTTTTGATGGCTCTGAACGGCTGTGAAGGGCTCTGCACTTGTCACATAGAATCAAGGAAATGTCAGGTTAAAGCGGAGTTCCACCCAAAAGTGGATCTTCCGCTTTAAGTACTCTTCCCCAGCTCCTGATGCTGAAACTAGGCTTTTGGGGAGGAGGGGGGATGGGGATACCTGATTTTTTTGGGTACTTCTGCCCCGGTCGCCTTAGTCGATCGGAAGTGGAAGGTCTCCTTCCCCCTCCATCCCAAAGTCTTCTGGGACACAGGACAGGTCCTAGAAAACTTTGGGACCAATCACAAAGCGCAGCAAGCGCAGTAGCAATGCTGGCGCCGCGGAGGGGAGGGGGAGAGGAGGGAGGCTCCGTGCAGCTCCATCGATGGGCCGGTAGACAGGTGAGTGTCTGTTTAGTAAAAGTCAGCAGCTACACTTTTTGTAGCTGCTGACTTTTAATAAACATTCGGAAAGGGTGGAACTCCGCTTTAAGATCGTGAGGGGGGGGGTTGAATCGAGATCGTGATCTTTTGACGATTAATCATGCAGCTCTACTATGCACCTGGTAAAACCTGGCAAATGTGCGAACAGTGGACCAGGAGGATGTCTTGAAATCTATGAAATAGATGCCTGATGCTAAAAAAACCCATCAGATCTGGTGGATAGTGCTTTGACAGAAAAGTGTAAAAAAACTATCCTTTAACCTGTAGGCTTGTATGAGGAGATGTCTAATTTACCTGGAAATACTGAAGAGAGAGAGGCAAGATGTTCTTTGGGGGGACCTGCTGGAATGATAAACAGTGAATCCAACTGTCTAAAAGCAGGAGTAGGCAACTTTTGAGAGTTGTAAATCAAGATAGAACAATGTGTAAGAGATAAAAGATCACATGGTGTGACACTCTTTTTTAAAAAAAAGAAATTAGCTAGCTAGTCCCCAATAAATAGTAAGGTTGGTATAAAGAGACAACTTAAAAATATATATATAAAAAACAAATGTCAGTGTAAAAATATAAGTTAAGCCTACTTTAAAAGCTTCAGTGGGAAACTTGCCATTCACTTTCATTCACAATTTGTTTCATGTTTGGGAACTAATTAGTCAACTCAAGAGTAATGCAAGAGTCCATCACAATGGCAGGACAACTGGTACTGGAGGCTGACTTGCTTGATTAGTTTCAGGCCTGACTGGCTGGGCTGGGTTCTGGCTAGTGTAAGTAATATGTAGGGCAGTGTTCAGGGGTCAGTAGTATATAAAGCATTTTACAGGGGTCATTAGTATGTAGGGCACTGTACAGGGGTCAGTAGCTAGTATGGCAGTGGGTCATTAGTTTTAGAAAAGGAAGGCAAAAAAGGAAGAGAAGTGTCAGGCCAATCCTAGTGCATCATTATTTTAATACAAAATAATGCTGCACTAGGATTTGCCTGGCGCTTCTCTTCCTTTTCCCTTAGACCCCTTTTACACCTAGGCGATATTCAGGCCCTTTTGCGCTAAAAATAATGACTAAAAAGCGCCTGAAAAATTCCCCCCAATACACCCCAGTGTGAAAGCCCGAGTGCTTTCACACTGGGGAGGTGCGCTTGCGGGACGGTAAAAAAGTCCTGCAAGCCGCATCTTTACAGCAGTGTGCGAGCGGTGTATTCACCGCTCCTATACCGCCCCTGCCCATTGAAAACAAGGGGGCAGTGCTCCCAAAGCTTCGGGAGTGCCGCAAACCGTCACTTTAAACCCCATGTTTAACCCCTTGTGGGGGGGTTAAAAGCGCACCACCGCCGCCCGAATTGAGCGGTAAAGTGCAGCAAATTAGCGGTGTTTTACCGCTAATGCTCGGGCGGCCCCAGTGTGAAAGGAGCCATAGTGATCGGGCCAGCCCGCCCCTGAAGAAGCCTCGCTCCCTTTGCAGCATTTGTTTCAGAGACTCAGAGTTGACAGGGGCGCACCCCCTAGATCTCCATGTTCAACTCATTCATTTCAAGACTTTGATGGATCAATTTTTTACAAAAACTTTTTTTTGTTTTTCATTCAATTTTTACCTCTGCAATATATTTTTTATTGTTGCTATTGATACAGGCATTTCAGCGCTGAGCGTTACACCAGTGCTTTATGTGTGTGTTTTTTTTTTAATGGTCATTCGTTTTTAGGGCTGAGTACAGGGTCTATAAGTATGTAAGGCAGTGTACAGGGGTCAAGAATTTGTAGGGCAGATTATAGGGGTCAACATGGTGGAGGACAGAGCTCACCAGGACAGTGTACATGGGTCAGCAATGTGGCAGTCTGGAGTCAGGGATGTGGTGGTAATCAAAAAAAAAAAAAAATTGCGTATTACAGCGCACACATGATACTTACTCCTGCCGGGCTTTTTAGCTTTTTAAAAGCATCTAAACGTATATAGCAAAAAATGCAAAAATACGGGGGTTTAGTCACACTGAATGGCCATGAAGTGTTTAAGCCCACTGACTAAGTATCATGTGTGCGCTGTAATATGCATTTTTTTGTCTGTTGGTCTTACAAGCAGCACCACGCGTTTGGTAGGGTGTTCCCCCGAAATATGTATATTTTTTGTATGCTAAGGTCCCCATCCTCCTTAATTACCCCCAATCAGTGTCCACCTGATCCATGGGATGTGTCCTCTGGTCTCCCATAAAGAGAAGTGTTGGCTTCCATGGTTAAAGAGATAGGAGCATTCACTCTAAGGTTAGTGTAGGAACCCACTGTTAAAACGGGGTACTTGGAGCAGTCAGTGGGCTTAAGCACTTCATGGCCATTCAGTGTGACCAAACCCCGGTATTTGTGCATTTTTTGCTATATACGTTTAGATGCTTTTAAACAGCCTGCCAGGAGTAAGTATCATGTCTGCGCTGTAATATGCATTTTTTGTCTGTTGGTCTTACAAGCAGCACCATGCTTTGATAGGGTGTTCCCCCCAAATATGTATCCTTTAGGGATGTGGTGGGACACATTCTTCTGGCGTGATGATCCCCACTTGCCTTCCCCACCAAGCCATCCAACATGATTTCACATAAAAGCGCCTGGGATGGACAGAAGAGGAGAGCAGGCAGAGATCAGTGCAGTATGTTTTAGGCATGTGGCTTCCCTGGAACACAGATGCCCTTGCCTTGCCCTTGCTTTGGAGGGTCAACAAGGCTAGGAACTAACTCAAGCGGACATGCGTGCTAACCTGCCAGAGCTATCCTGCTATGAAGCTGTCAAAGTGAACAGGTATTTTAATTATAGATGGGGAATGCCTCCTTCACCTATGATTGTGTTTGGCTTTGACAGCTTCCTGGCAGGATAGCTCTGGTGGCTTTGACAGGTTGCCAATCCCATTCCATGAGCATCCCTGACAGAATCAAAACTATTGTGCTTCTTTATGTGAGATTCCACTGGAGAAGGTGGTGGCGGACATTTTAAACCTCTGCAATCAGAGGGAAAAATAGGGGGGTAAGAAAAGGCTGCAGATGCAGCCAGTTCCAACTGGAATCCATAAAAAAGTGCAGCCTGCACCAAGTTCATCCTTGAATAAAGTGCAAATAGGGTCCTAAGTTGGTGGGCCAAGGATTGCAAAAAGGAAATCAATTTTCCTGACAGAAGAGGTGCTGTGAGAGACTTTAACAGCTAGATCCAGAACCAGATAATAAAACTACTTTAAAGCGGTAGTAAACAACACTTGCTCGCTTGTACTTACAGGTAAGCTTATAATAAAGCTTACCTGTAGGTATCTCCCAAACTTGCACCTTTTAGGAGTTATTCACTACTTCTGCAGGCGGTGTTGCATGTGCACTGCCGCATGCACAGGACTGATGTCATCAAGGCTCGGCCATTCAAACAGTCGGAGCCTGGGAACCAGGAAGAACGGGTAAAAATGGAGGCCCTGTCAGTGGTGACAGCACGCCGCTGGAGGGCTTCATCTTAAGATATGTCTCTCATAATTTGCTAGTATGCAAAAGCACATTATGGCATTAGCTTGCAGGGGAAAAGTCTTTCTTTTTCTTTTTTGTATACTTTAAGCAAAAAGAAATTCCTGGTCTTCAACGCCACCTTGTCTTTATGCAAAACCAGAAAAAGATCCTTGCAGGACAAGTCCGCTAGTTCATACATGCCTTTAATATGCTCAAACATCAAGTTTTGAAGGAAGAAAGAAAGAGGGAACCAGATTCGAGTCCCCATGGAGTCACAGTGGAACAGACAGGGGGTGCTACATGGGAAACCCATGTACAGAGGTCTTATTTAAAGGGTAATAGGGGAATGATCTCTGATACAGAATAGAAAGGACAGAAACCTGAACCTTAAAGCCGATCTCCATGTTTCCAGTTACTTTAATAGTTCGTTTGGAACTAGCTGGTCCAAACAAACTATTTCTTCACTAAGTGCTGCACTGGCTTGAAGCACTATATGAACTGTATGTAGGTTCAGCTACATACAGTACTGTACTCAGTGCTGGGTTCTGGTTGTGAGGTACTCAGCCCTTCATAGGCAGCTTTTATTCTGTGAATGAATACAAAGCTTCCTCTGATTGGCCAAGTCAGAGTGTAAGGTCATCAGCCCATCTCTCCATTTAGCGCAAGGGTAGGCAACCTTGGCACTCCAGCTGTGGTGAAACTACAAATCCCATCATGCCTCTGCGTCTAGGAGTAATGCCTGTAATTGTCAGGGTCTTGCAGTGTCTCATGGGACTTGTAGTTTCACCACATCTGGAGGGCCGAGGTTGCCTACCCTTGATTTAGCGAATCAAAGGAATCTTTTTATTCACTCACAGAACACCAAGCTGCCTATGAATGACTTAGCACCACTCAGACCGACTCTTTTTTGGACTTATTTAGTACTGTGTACTGTATGTAGCTGAAGCTAGATACAGTTCATGCAGTGCTTGGAACTAGTGCAGCAATTAGTGAAGGAAATAGTTTGTTGGGACGACCTTGGTCCATACGAACTAGTTAAAGTGACAGGAAACACGGAGATCGTCTTTAATAATGCTGAGGGCCAAACTCTGGTCCAAGCTCAGTTGCAAGAAGAAGAGGATTTGTCCATTGGAGAAGCTCCTGGGGTGAAAGCCCCGAGACTTAGACCTTATAAAATATGCCTTCCATCTCCTGATGGTAGACTTTGCAAGAAGTAGACTTCCTAACAGTAGGAAGCACAGAACTACAGATGCCCTTATTCCTCAGAACCTGGGTTTCAACAGCGATGACAATAAAGCCAGCAAAGCAAGATGGACAAAAAATTGTGTTGATTTGGCAGAGACTACAGAACGTCTGCCAGAAGTCTTACCAGATCAGCATATCACATCCGCTTGGGTCAGTCTGAAGCAAGGAGGATCACCTGAATGCCCTTAATCTCAATCCTACAAAGCAGGTGAAGTTTAAGGGAGCAAATGCATAGATGCACTTATCCCACAGACCACTAAAGCAGTCACAGCTTCCTCTAGAGCAGGGATATGCAATTAGCTGACCTCCAGCTGTTGCAAAACTACAAGTCCCATCATGCCTCTGCCTCTGGGTGTCATGCTTGTGGCTGTCAGTGTCTTGCTATGCCTCATGGGATTTGTAGTTCTGCAACATCTGGAGGTCCGCTAATTGCATATCCCTGCTCTAGAGGATCCCTGTACCTGAAGACAAACTGGTACAGTTGTTGAACTTTGAATCCAGGAGGCCCACATCTGACATGCCCCACCCATGGGCATCCACAGAACTTTATTCAGGGGGGGCATCATTTTAAGGTCATTCATGCTCCGCCCCTTTTAGACAATGCCATGAAGGGGAGGGGCTTAGTCATTATCACATAATGCGTGGTAACCCTCCCCCTTCCACTGCCACATTTGGCACTTTTTGGGGGAGGAGAGTGTACCTGGTTTTGCCATGGCGATCTAAGCCACATGCAAAACCATGAAAAATATGTTGCGACCACAGCAAGTGAAGGTATAAATAAACATACAAGCAGGCAATCGATCAATTACAAAAAAACCTACACTTGCATGGTGCAGCATTGGCTTAAGCCAATTGAGATTTGAAATTCTGTATGGGCACAATAGCATCTTTATGCTGTTGCGCCCATCTAGCTGCTGTTGTACCCATATGGTGGCACTCTTGGTCACTGATAAGCAGCACTGATAGGTGTCACTGATGGGCACTGTTAGGCTGCACTGATGAGGTGGCACTAATGGTCACTGATAGGTGGCACAGATGGGCATTAATAAGGGACACTGATGGGCACTGATAGGTGGCACTGATTAACCAGTTCTATCAGTGCTGCCAAACAGCATGTTGCTTTCAGTGGGTAGTGCTGTGAAAAAGAATAATGTAGTTCAATGTTGCCACCGTATGGCAAGTATTGGGTTAAATCAGGCAGTGAGGAGGCAACATATTGCCTCCTCACCACCACATCTTAAACAGCTCTGATAAGCGATCCAAGCATGCATCTTTTCAGAGGAACAATAGTCACTTCCAGACATGTGAAGGAGCCCTAAGAGTAGCCAAAACAAAAGCATGCAGTGAAGTAAAGTGTTAAATCTCTTCACATGATAACAGAGGGCTCAGCCTGATGTCCAACTGGGATGACAGTTTAAGGTGATACATAGTCTATGCTGACAGGTCCCAGGATCAGGCAATTGGAGAAATTCCTCAAGCAGTTCACTGATAACAGAAGATAAGAGCCATAGGGCAGCCTGTGACAGCAGGGGATGGAGATCCAGGTGTCAGTTCGACAATAAATAAGGCTGAGCCCTGATGAAGTGAACTTTCTCTTATTATGTTTGAACAAACACTTTACTTTCCTGCACTTTGCTCCCTAGTGTGAGGACACCTTGCTGATTGGGGGGACACCCATGGCCCCACCTGTGACTTAGCTCCTGGAACATCTCAGACCCAGATACAGTACTCCAAATGATCAATCAGTTCCAATAATGATTTCTGAAGGTTCAAGATCCATCTAAATCCTTGTAATACCTGGATAGTCAGCTTTACATTGTCTGGCAAAGCCAATGCTGACTGTTTCCTTAACTGGAGGACATCTAAGTATCCAACAATAGGGTGGGCCACAAGAGGGCACCAGGGCTAGTACTGGCCCCAGCCCCTTGGTGAATACCTGAAGGGCAGTGCTGTGGCCCCACAGCAAAGCACAAAAACTGCTAATGCACTGGAAAGAAGGTACACATTTAGCTTTTTGAATATCATATGAGTTTGAAAGTCTCCCTTGTGAAGGGAGTTGATGACAGATTTGGTAGATTCTATGCAGATACTTTCAGGGCTGGTGCAAGCATTTTTGACACCCTAGGCGAAACCTCATTTTGCCGCCCCATTGGCTCCACCCCCTTTGCCCTGCCCATGTGACATGAGGTGGCGCTATACAGGAAGCATTGGCTCTGCTTCCTCTAGCGCTGGCTCCAGTACTGCGCTGCACCTCTAATTACACTACCGGTCAGACGGAGCAGCTGCCTGAGACTGAGTTAATTACATGCTGCAGCCTGCAGAGCATGCAGAACCAGTGAGAAACCAGCGTCCTGGCACTCATGGCCAGCAGTGTGCCCTAGACGGCTGCCTAGTTTGCCTAGTGGTAGCACCGGCCCTGAATACTTTGGTTTTGAGATCCAAAATAAGGAAAATGCCCCTTTGGGCTTGGCAACAGTGAGAAGGTTGTAGCAAAAATACAGTTCTGCCACAGGATATGCACTGACATGAGACACATATAGGAGGCTTTGAGCAAACTGTCACAACTGAAGTTAAACACTACAGCCACCTGCTGCATCAGTGATTAGACTTATTTTAAGGCATTTTGACCAGTTAGAAATGGTTTGACAAAGTATGGTCAAAATCAGATGAAGGGCAGGACTTACTAGCAAAAACAGAGGGAGAGAGAGAGAGGGCTTACAAGCCCCCCCCCCCCCCCGGGCTCGATCTTGATCCAGCGATGTGCACGAGAGCCGAACATATCTCTGCTCTCTCTCTCCTTATTGGCTGAGACACAACAGTGGGAGCCATTGGCTCCTGCTGCTGTTAATCACAGCCAGTGAGGAGGGAGCATTGGGCAGGGACGAGTCGCGTTCTGTGTGTCCTATAGACAGACAGAGCCAGCTCGAGAGTGAGCACGCTCTAGTTCCCCCATAGCAAGCAGCTTGCTATGGGGGCACTCAGCAGGTGGGGAAGCCCAGAGTTAAACACCCTACCCCCAACATTTTTGGAGACCATCGCAAATCTTTTGAACTGAACTGGTGTACTGCATATTGGACATGTTTTGATCTATATGGATGTACTATATATTGGATATATTCTGCAATCATTTTATTATGTAATTTTTGTTCATTTAAAATATGTTAAACTAAGATGGACGGTTTCCGGGGAGAGGATTGGGCTAATTTAATGTCAGGCTATGAAATTGATTTTGAACAAGGGGAGCAAATTGATACCCAAATTACATCTCTTACACAGAAATTGAGTAAAGTTTTGGAGAAAAAATCTGCATTCTTTTGGCATGTCAAGCTATTTGAATGCTATATTAGGGAAGACATCAATCCCCTGGGCTTGAGAATTCAGATTTTCCCAAACTTAGAACAAATCAGTGAGGGATGCAAAAAGGAATGGGAGGCAAATTTACAGAAATGCTCACAGGAAATGATGGTCATTCTCATCAAAGAATACAATAAACAAATAGAAGACCTAGACAAAAAAATCAGCGACTTAGAAACAGCCTTGGCTCCTTTTGAACATAATGCATTGTTCATCAAACTACATGGGAAATTAAAAGATGACCTTTCCAGATATAATAAAAATATATTACAAAAGAAAGAGATTCAATTCTGGAGAGATAAAACCATATTTTCCGAAGGGAAAGCTTACAAATGGAACTACATATGGAAATGGAAAATACATATTCTAAACGCTTTATGACACAGAAAGGTTAACAATCATATGGTGCTCAGGAATTCCAGAATAGACACTCCAACAACCGGGGCCCTCCTCACCGCGGGTGACGGAGAGGGGGTCGCGGGCAAAAAGGTCCCATGACACATAACAGATCAAAACGAGCTACAGACACTGATTCCGATTATGCAAAGTACTACGACACTTGCATCAGAAGGGACTACCGCATTCGAACATCGAAATGCGGGTAGGGAGAAATCTAATTCCTCACAATCAGACGTAGCTGGATTTCACAACCGTGGCTATAACTTACGAAATCCTCCAACAAATAGTCGGGGTAAACCACCGACTCAGAAGTCTTTAAACTCCACACGGGGAGCTTGCTCCCCCTTAACGCAAAAAGGAGGGAAGGGCCTGGATCCCTATGTGATCCGAGTCCAAACAGACAACTAAATGTAATAAATTTATCATCATATGCAATATCCCCAATTGAGGAAGCAGTCCTCTCTAGGGGACTAACTTTTTGCCCTCAGCAAAATATTGATATTTTCGAAACCATTAAAGATTTGCAGCTTTTCGCTCGCAAACTTCTTCTTAAATGTACTTTGCTAAAGACAGTAAACGACTAGACGACACTGACTGGTCACAGTACAGCATGCGGGAGTTTAGGGCCCTGAAGGACCTAACTCTGCTTTTTGAGGATAACAACATAATAGATTTAATTGATGAGATTGATTTGGACCAAATTTTGGAAGAAGTAAATAATTCTACAAGTAATCCAACCACTTGTTTCAAAAAACCTTCCTCAAAATTCCTCTCCCTTAACACTAACCCCAATATAGCCACCTTCCTTAAACAGACTCTAAAAGAGATCTGCAAATTATCTTGTAAAAAATCCCCTCCCGAAAATCTCTCCCAATGAAGCTGCTGCCTTAGAGTCCCTTGCAGATATCACAATAAAGCCATCTGATAAAGGTGGCAATGTTGTGTTAATGGACAATGCATTCTATAAAACAATGTGCGAAAATATCCTCATGAACAAGGAGTGGTATAGACCCATCCCTCGGACTCTCATTGACAAATTCAATGAGAAATTTTACACCATGATAGATCAAGCACATGGTAAGGGTATAATAAAAAAAGATTTGTATGAATATGTAAAGACGAAACATCCTAAGGTACCGACCTTTTACAGTCTCCCAAAAATTCATAAAAATCCCCTTGCGCCCACTGGAAGACCCATCATTTCAGGAAATGGGGGCATATCAGAAAATCTAAGCAGGATCATCGATGCGTACCTCCAACCATACGTTGAGTCACTACCTTCTTTTGTGAAGGATACTATTCACTTTCTAAAAATAATGGATGATTTAGTTGTACCATCAGACGTCTTTTTGGTCACGTAGAAGGACTGTACAGTTCCATCCCCCATTCCAAGGGGCTGGTTACTGTACAAAAAGTGCTACAACAGGGCTCCACACATGATGAGGCACTGGTAGAATTCCTTCTTAATGGTTTAGAGTACATCCTATACCATAATGTTTTCACATTTGATGGCTCCCACTACCTCCAGGTGCAGGGCATAGCGATGGGGACATGCTGTGCCCCATCCTACGCCAACGTGTACCTCGGGGCATGGGAGCAATCCCTCCTGGGTGACGAGGACCTTGTCGAGTACACGAGCCACATTTTGGTGTGGATCAGGTACATCGACGACGTCTTTGTCATCTGGGATGGTTCCAGGGAGAAACTTCTTGAGCTTTTGAGGCTTCTGAATCACAATGACCTAAATTTGAAATTCACTTTTACATTTGACCAGGAGACAGTCACCTTCTTGGATGTACAAATCTGCAAAAATGATGAAGGCAAATTGACAAGTAAACTTTACAGGAAAAGCACCGCAGGCAATACAATTTTGCACGCGGACAGCTTTCACCCTATGGCTCTGAAGAGGTCCATACCATATGGACAGTGCCTCCGTCTCAGGAGGAACTGCTCAGATGATCTCACTTACAAAAGTGAGGCGGCACTTCTTCAGAGCAGATTATTAGAAAGAGGGTACAGTCGGTCGTGTCTGAAGCGAGCCTTCAATCAGGCCTCGCAACATACCAGACAACACCTTCTGTTTCAAAACAAATCCCCATCACCACTCAATTGTGACAAAACACGTATCATCATAAGGTACTCGAGACAGCATTCGAAGATCCATGAAATTATTAGCAGACATTGGTCTATTTTGACCGATGACCCTAATTTAAAAAGATTTCTAACATCAACTCCCTCTATCACATATAAGAGGGCAACGTCTATCAAAGACAGACTAGTGCACAGTGAATTCAAAGGGGTATGTGAGAAACCACACTGCCCTGCCTTGGGCACCTACCCCTGCGGGCACTGTGCACAATGCCCACGGATTAGGAAGGGTAAAACGATGACGCTCCCTAATGGGAACACCTTCTATGCCAAACAATTTGCCAACTGCCAAACGAGGGGAGTGGTATATCTCATGACCTGCGATTGTGGGGCATATTATGTGGGAAAAACCAAACAAGAATTCCATTAAAGAATATCTAAACATATGTACAGTATGGAAATTGGGAACCATTACCTCCCAATTGGACGCCATGTGGTGATGCAACATAATTACCACATGCTAAAAGTACAGTTTACCGTCCTCGATCAGGTTCACCCCCCTGACCGAGGAGGGGACTGGAACAAAACGCTGCTCCAACGGGAACAGAGATGGATCTTCAGACTACAGGCGACTACGTTCCCGGGTCTGAATGAAGCCATCTCTTATGCCCCTTTTCTAAAGGGGTTCGTTTCTGGAAAAACCCAGTAAGAAAAGTGGTTTAAAGAAATCCCGTTTGTGTCCCCACATTCCCAGGTTATATGTTACAGTTATGACAGTACACCAACTTCTCAAACAGTTCATTCTTAGGCAGTTGAGATGATTTATTTTTGGTGCATTTCCTCCCCCCTAAGATTATAGATCAGATTTGTGTAATATAATGGGATTAATGTTAATTTATTCATATTTTTGTAATAACAGATGTCAACTTTCCAGTATGGATGTTTATCTGTTTTTGCCTTTTGGTTTATTTTCATTATAGTATATGATGCTGTCACAAGCCCTGGATCTCCATCTCCATATCCGGGGTGAAGCTCTGCCCCCTTAGGAGCTTCCCGGCTTGAGAAGGAGGAGCGTGACTCCTACAATCGCGCCGCTTGGTGATGTCCCCCTGGTGTTCGTCCGTCTGTGGGCCCCCTTCATGGGCAGACGTTCGTTCATCTGTGGGCCCCCTAGCGGTCTAACTCAAGCCGGCAGCGTCCCGGATCCCTTCCGCACGACCTCTCGGAGCCGCACGCACGCGCGACCCCGATACGGCCGGATGTGACGTCATGTGTCACGCTACCACCTGCAGGAAGTGACGGCAGTGGCCGGGGCAACTTCCGGAACACCGAGGAGCCCACACGAGGGCTGTCAGCACAGCCAGCTGACTCCCATCAGCTGATTGCAGTCACACTCCCACAAAGCTTTACGTATTTAAGGAACAGGGATGGGAAGGTAAGGTATATAGAGGTTTTCCTCCACTCCGGTTGACACATGGGGCTACTTTCACAGGTAAGGGCTTATCCTTCAACTCCTGTAGTCATTTTTGAGATGATTTCCGAGTGAGAGTTTTTCCTTCTCCATCTTTTTCCTCGCTGGGATACCACTGATGATCTCTCTTGAGAAATATATTTTTGTACATTTTCCACAGTGATTGGCCTCGGTATTGTCTATGAGACTGCGAATGCTCCTAGCACCCTGGCCCCCAGGTCACTAGTAAGTAATTTGTTTTTTGCAGTATACACATACATGTATATTCAACCTGGGTTGTGAGTTGTTTTTCTCCCCCCTATGGTTACTTACTTGTGGTGAATATCTCTATTTGCCCATGGATCCCATTAGTAATAATAAGGTACAAATTTAAGTTGGAGCCGCCAAAAGGCTCCCTCTTTTAGACAAACACCAATTATTCTGGACATTGTAGTATCTGTGTATCTATCTCAATTAACTATATACTCTCTGGTCATTGCAACACCAGCTTACCACATTTTTACTTACTGCTCTTCAGGATCAATAACTGCAACCTCCCCCCATACATGGGAGGATTGAGTGTGGCCTCTTGCAAGCTCCTTTGAATAGTGGCGAAGGCTATCCCTGGGTGGCAGGTGGAGATACCTCTACAGTAAGCTTGTGCAGCCTTTTTATATCACACCATCATTTAAAATGCTCTCAATGGTTGGGACCTGCATTTAATAACCAATTTGCAGCAATGTAAGTGTTGGAACTATTGTTATGTATGACTAATCATTGTCATTTGTAATCTGTATGATTTTAATTATACTGTTACTTTTTAACATCATTGTAGAAAGGGTGATGCCTGCGATACCCCTGAAGAAGACCTAAAAACACTGATGAAGGGTCGAAACGCGTAGGAGATTTCATGCGGCCCAAAGCTGCACAGTTTGTCATTTCCCTTTTTGTTCACAGTTGATTGTATACAATATATGTCCCATTCATGTACAACCAGAGCTTCTTTTAAATCACCACTTTTTTATGTCAAAACCTGATTTAAATAAAAGAAATTTGTAGAATATTTTTTCATAACGATCTTGTTTGAAAATATTTTTTCTTTTTTTACTGCCATAAAACCCTTAATGGGGGATTTCTTCCTAGACGCCCAGAGCGCTGGCGGGGGAGCTGAGAAGAGTAGGATCGGGGCTGCTCTATGCAAAACCATTGTCACGAGCAGGTAAGTATCATATGTTTGTGTCAGTGGTAGTGGTGGCACCATGGGTTATACATTGTTGATATTTACAAGTCGCCCCTGAGAAGTGGCTGCTGTACACATGTAAACTTGAACACAAACGTTAAATGTATACAGTGTATGGACAACTTTTTACACAGGATCTTGCTGCCAGTTCCTAAGTAAAAACAATATGCCCCTGTGCATGAGCCCTTATAGTCAAACGTACTGTACTCTGATAACAACTGTGTTGTGAATACTGTAAGGATAGTATCTAGTATGTGACTTTGTTTTATTATTCCACAAGCCTTTCAATTTTTTTCCACCTTAACATGCAGACCAAGCTGTCTAGTAAAAGTGACACTTGGGACAAGCCTTGATATGACAGGGTTGTTTACAATGGTCAGCTTTTGTTCAAATGGTTTGAGGTCCCCTGCATATGCTCTTCACTGTGTTGCACTATGCTGATGCACTGCCTTCATGCAATGTGTTACTGTCATGTGAAGAATGCTGCTTTAATGCAGCCCATTCATACTGTACATTGTCTTTGTAGGTCGTGACTTCATAGTGCTTGAAGCTATGCTTATTTCATAAAGTGATGTATACACTGTACAAGCCTGAGATATCAAAATACAATAAAATGTTAGTAGATCTGGGTGTGTCCAGATTATTTGGCTCAAGATTGAATACATTTTATTCAATTCATAGTCATAATAAATGTATACTAAACAGTGACATGAGAATATAGAGGCTGGCATTACCATTTGTAAATGCTAATATCCTGGCAATTAGGCTGACCTGTTGGCTTCAATAACTTCCAAGCCACTAACCTGACACAAGTATGAGTTTCAGAATGCATGCTTGTTCCAGGTCAATGACTCGAAAATATTGAAATATAGAGAGGGAAAATATGACATCAAAGCATCAAGCATTTTCAGATGTGATCTGCAACTTTTTCTTAAGGGATAAATCATATGTATGTATTTATTTTTCTTTTTGTCTTTTTCCTAAACAAGCTTGAATGTCATAATGATTATACTGTAAGCTACCAAAGTAGACCATCAAAGGTATTATTTAGACAAATTTACAATATTTGTATTTTCCTTCCATTATTACTCATGGTTTAATGCAGTGTGTCACAAATACACAAATAAAACCAAGAATGCGAATCAGAACAAGGCAACACATTTTATTCCAAAAAGGCCATCTTGGATGCCAGAAACGTACGGTAAAAATTATTGAAAAAAAAATGAACAGTATTGTTACATATCATAATATACATCTTTTATACAATAATTACACATTTCAGACAAACTTCCATTTGGGAAGATTAGTAGTTCATTTGCCCAGGAATCTGCATATTCACACTCCCATAGTCCATCATGTACATAGGCCACTGCTGCAACAAAAAAAAGAACAAAATTTGTGTTATAAGGTGAGAATTTTTTGTGACTTTTTTGTGATATCCACTGATATCTTCTAAATACACAGCAGCATAACTGCCCCCAAGGACTTGCTATTTATGTGATTCATAGAGACCTATAAATAGTGCTGCAAGGCTATAAAGCAGCTACATTATTTTCAGACGGATAGCATTATAACAAAAGAAGAATTTTGAATTGCCTGTAATCTCCATATCTTGGAGTACAGTACAGGGCATAGGCAAAGAATTCATAGACCCTGGTTATAGGCTTGTACCTCCAGGTGATTGGACACTGGCATGTTTTCTGAGACATGCCCACTAGGCGCCTCCCTGATAACCCTACCCCACTCTGTGAGTCCTCAGTTTAGTAAGCAATACAGAGTAACCAGGGATGGAAGAGAGAGTGGCCTGTGACCTGTACTGTACCCCAAGATATGGAATTTACAGGTAAGTCAAAATTTCTCTTAACTTAGTTGTACAGTACACGACACAAAGCATTCATGGACCCTGGGACATCCCCAAGCATGAATGAGAAAGGTGAACAACAACTAGGTAAGCAGAAACGTGCCAAAAGGCCCAACAATCACGAGGGTCAACAAACCCGACTTCAGAGTGCTGCTGCAAGAACCTTGGCGCGAAAAGCTGTATCTGCAGAGGACTGGACATCCACATAGTGAAAGTTTAAAAAGGTATGAATAGAGGAGCAGGTGGCAGACTTACAAAGCAGGGCTACAGTGACCTGTTGAAGGAAAGCCCCAGTAACTCCCACTGATCTGGTGGAATGAACACAGTTGCCTCTGACTACATTTAGACAATAAAAAGAGATTTTGTTTGGATGCTTGGAGCAAGGCATAAGGATGTCTAAATTGAGGTGGAAGCGTGATACCTCCTTTGGAAAAAAAAAGATGGTCTTGGACATAAGACTACCTTGTCATTGTGAAGAATGAGGAATGGATCGCTACAAGAGAGAGTTGCTAACGCAGAGACATGTCTGACAGATGTGCTAGCTACCAAAAAGGTCACTTTGTAGGAGAGGTCATCTAGGGGGATATCACTGATGGGTTTAAAGGGTGATTTCTGTAGGGCAGAAAGAACCAAGTTGAGATTCCAGAGGAGCACAAGGTGATGAAACGGGCACCTGATAAGCAATACAGGTTGAATTAAGGTTTCGAAGAAAAAGGAAAGCCAGTGGCTTTTGAAAAAGAATGACCAAGGCCTAGACCTGTCCTTTCAGTGTATATCCAGAGGAACAGTATGAGATCCCGATTCAATGTTTTATTAATTTTTATGTTACATTATTGTTGTGAACATACAGTATGTGGCTGCATTCACTTTGAAAGTTATATAAAAATGTATTGAATGTGAAAATTGGGCCCTGCTCTGGTATAAGGGGTGCATCATCACTCTGAGGTTGAGTGGGCCTTCGGCAGAGCGAATGTTCGTCTGCAGTTTTGGTATGGTTCCCTTTCACCTGGTCTCAGCCACAGCTACAGGTGAGGTTATTTCCCTGTGGGTTACTCACAGAGTAGAATGCGGAATATAGGGGAAACAAGTTCAGAAGAAGAACACAGCAACCTAGGTATAGACTGGTAAGGAATCCTTATGGCAAAAGGGCAGGAGGAAGCACATTAGTACCTTTTAAGGGCTCTAGGTGGAAACGGCGGTAAAGTGTGTGACATGTGGTGTGATGTCACATCTGAGCTTAAGCTCTGAGTTTTTCAGTTTTAGTGCCAAATTTAAAAAGTTTACACCAAAGAAAAAATACAACACGGCCACATTCTTTTAGAGTAATGGTCAAAGATAAAGCGTGACCCTGTTTTAACTGTCCACGATGCTGGCTTTGTTTGTCATGGTGGGCATACCCCCAAAAGGGTCTTCAGGGACTAGGTTTTACATGGATAGACCACAACCTTTGACCTGTAGCTGACTATATGTGTTGCGTTGCCGCGGTAGGGTTATAAGGGAGTTGTCCAGTGGGCATGTCCTTAAAAGGTTGCCAGTGTCCAATCACCTAGATGTATGAGTCTATAACACAGGGTCTATGAATACTTTGCTTGTGTCCTGTACCATACAATTAAGATATTCATGTTACAGATAAAACAGAGATTTTGAGGAGTTACATACTCTTTTAGGTTTCAAAAGAGTCAGGTTTTATTGCTACCCAAGGCTCTATTTCCGCTCACTTACTGTTCTGCTGTCAACAGTTTCACCACTCAGGAAGTGAGGGTAAATCTCCAATGGCAACACAGACAATTTTTTTTAGTAGCATAGGAGAAGGCTAGAAACCCTGTCGGCTTTTTATTGCTGTCTGTGTGCCTGTTGCAGAGTTTCCACTTCCTGTCTAGTGAAACCATTGTCAGCAGAACAGAAAGTGAAGGGAAATCTTTCAAGGAGTACCAGATACCATATGTCATTACAACTGTTGATCTCAGTGAAATAAATTAGATAGGTTTGCCTAAAGCCAGGTCCACGCAAGCTGAATATCGGCTGAAATCAGCTGGTACTGTCGAACAGGCATGCTGGAAAACCAGCATCCAATTGGCATCCAATCAGCACTCTCAGCCAATTGCTGCAGGTGCTGACCTGAGTGTTCTGACAGGATGGGGTCAGCACACAATAACACAGCGGGGGAGATCACTGTACTAACATTGCTTGTGTTAGTACAGCAATCTGTCAGTTTTTTTTGTTCAGCCTGCAGGGTTGAACGAAAAAAATGTATTGTGTGCACCAGGCTTTCATGTCATCTATCAATGATATATCAAATGTGTGAGCCAAATGTGCTCAGACACTTCCAAAACATTATTTCAGACATTGCAAGCAATATTAAAGGTGACTAAAAGCTTTATGTGTCTCCCGAGAGACAGGCTGGAGACTGCTGGGCCAAGGATATGTTTGAGGAAGCAGTAACAGCATACACACTTACCACTAGCGACATAGGATGAGTTGAAGAGATAGGATCTACATTCGAGGATGAAGAGGAGGACGATGATGAAGAGTTGGATGTAGTTGATGACACAGAATTTCCTTCAGAGATTCTTTTCCTTTTGCGCTTAGGAGCAGTGCTGTCTTTTTCTGCATAGGGAAATATAAGTAAGCGCACCTATAAAAAATGAATGCTTAAAGTCTGGACGAACCAAAATATTCATCCACTACCTTCTCCCTCATATTTACTTTTTACACCAAGAATACAAGCTAGCAATACCTCTAAAGGGTACAGGTCAAAACACTGGGAGCACAATGAACTGCTTTCCTAATAATAGGTATGCAGATCTACATGATGATCTCAAACTCCCAGATCTTTATATTAACAGTAATGAAAGATAGCAATACTTGTGATCGGATATCAATTAATAACGTATTATGTTGTATTAGTGGAGCGTGAAACTAGCTGGGTTCACCCTATTGTGAATTGGATGCGGGTTTATCCGCATCCAATTCGCATAGCAGGAGATTGTGACTAGCTCTAAATGGAGCTGGTTCACACATCTCCGCAGTGGCTTCGGAGCGAATTACACAGGGGTCCTGTGCATCTTTTGGTCTATTTCAGGTTTGAATTCAGCCCAAAATACGGGCTGAAATCGGACTTGAAACTGTGAATGGAGACGCACTGGACTCCTCCTGTGAGCCGCTGCGTTCTCCAGTGTGAACCCAAAGAAAATTAAATCTGCAGAGCTTACAAACTGTTTTCATGCAGACAGGTACCAAGCAACAGTCCATTGTTCACCCTGTGCTGGAATAGCTGGCTGGTTATGTTTAAATACATTTTATTAGGGGCTTCATATAAGAGATCAACTAATAGCAAGGATGGAAAAAAAATTTGCTAGCACAGGAGAATTTTGAACATTTATGCTATTGTGTTTTACAGATGATGAGAGAATGTATACTAGTAGAAAATCATCCTAAAGCAGAACAAAAATGTAAAAAATAAATGCTAGCAAGTAGAGTTTTTCTTTGGTAAAAGAGACTTCAAATGTCTCTTTTGACAAAAACATTTCCACCACAATTTTCCAGGAATGTTTTTTTTAGTTTGTGTACACTGCCAGTGGTGCATGCTCAGCCTACACTCTAGATCAGCCTTTTGAAAACAGAGTGCTGTCTGGGTTTTTCAGGGGTGCCTTGGAAAATGCCTAAAAATTGCCTCAAATTGCCCAAAAAGTGTCCACAAGCCAGCAAGTGGTTCAAGCCTGGCTTTTTGTTACACACAGCTGCAGGTTGTGTAGCATTAAAACCTTAGACACTGTGCAGACCAGCCACTGGCATCCTAACAACCACTAATGTCATTGATTAAGGAGGACATCCGGCACCAACACAGCATCCTTGTTTGCCCCTCCCCTCTCTGTCAGCACTGGGGTCACATTAGCAGAGAGGGAGTGAAACTGAGGGAAGAGAGAAAAGCTAGAATTACTAGTCAGTACCAGTTTGTGAAAGTAGAGGAATAAATCCCCTCTAATTTTGGGTGGCCCACATATGTGGATGCTGCTGTGATCAGTAAAAATATTAGTTTAGTAGTATACATTTTAGAGTGGGGTGCCTTGAGATTGTGCATAAATTTAAAGGGTGCCTTGATTGAAAAAAAAGGTTGAGAAACGCTGCATTTGTAAGATTTAGAGAATAAAGCCATGTGCAGGGAACATGTAACTCCGATGTGAATGCACGGGAGCTAGCAACTTATACTGGCTCCCTTGCCACTCCATTAAGTCACCAGGAGTTAAGAGTGGAAGCCCTATGTAAGCTCCAATCTCTAACTCAGAGTTTAGAAAGGCTTGAGGACTCTTCTTTCCAACCTCATGGGAAAGCACCAATCACTGTGCCCTAACAATTTGAGGAAATGGGCTGGTCTGTGTTCTCCAATAACCAGAAGTTACAAGAATTTCATCTCACCTCTGATGGCCAAATGGAACTGTTGGGGTAGGAAAGGATTGAGATAATGTGAGCTTACATGATCCTTTTGATTTTTTAATCTAGATAAGAGTAATTATACCCCTCTATTAAAAGATTTGGCCTACCTGCGTCAAGTATATACAGTATAGTAAAAACATGATTTAATGTGTAATAAAAATATATATGATTATGAACAGAACAAATTAAGCACATTACAAATGTCACTCACGTATTTGTGGTGCTGGGTCAATACAGAGTTCTGAAAATGGCCTGTTAAAAAATAAGAATAGGTTTGATTTCATTGCAATGACCTCAGAGACTTCTGAAATATGTAGTGAACAAGGACAGCATAATACTTTCCAGCAACTACACAAACAAATCATTCCTAGTAATTAGATGATGGTTAATATGTCAGTTTGATGACAATAACACTGTAATTGGTACAAGCAAATGAAATGAAGTAGTAACTTGTGTCTGCATTTTCCCCTAGAAAGTTAGAACGTAAAAGTCCTTCTCTCTCAGCTGGATACTGAAATTTTAATTATAAATTGTGGAAATTTCACTGGTGGAGCATGACATCATCATCTGGCTTTTTAATGGCATTTGGGCCAGACTAGCAACTGTGGTGGGAATAGCTAATCAGTGGAGCTCCAGAGAGATCTACAGTATAAACCACAACACAAAACTGCACATAGGATTTTTGTATTACCTGTAGAACACCTTTTCTTGGAGTATATTACAGGACACAGTATTCTGTAATCCTGGGTTATGATGCTGCCTTCAGGTGAATGGACACTGCCAAACAATGCTGTAAGGACAGCCCAGTATAACCTCCCACTCCTAGCAAGTCTCCGTTTTTTAGTAAGGAATAATAGGAGTGGATCATAAGAAACAGAAAGGAGGGGCTTGTGTCCTGTAATGTGCTCCAAGAAAATGGTTTTACAGGTAAGACAAAAACATTGTTTTAATTGTAGATTTTGGGAAACAGGAGAAGTATTCTGCAACCTCGGAACATCCAAAAGCAGTCCAGCTGAGGAGTGGGCAAAACAATAAATAACAGCTAAAAGGCTCATAAAAATCAACAAGGACAAGTACCCATGTATGTATGCTTATACTAGCGCTCGTGGAGAGCGTTTCATATTTATGTAACGTTGAATTAAATTTTTTCAATAAAAAGAGTTAAAAAAAAAAAAAATCAACAAGGACTGGGGCTGGCATCCGCTGGGAGTGTCCAAACTTAGCAAACATGTGAACAGAAAATCAGGTGGCATCCTTGCAAATCTGATAAGCTGAAACCTGATATTGAAAATTAGGCACTAACAGATCTATTATAGTGTGATTTGATTGGAAAAGGGGAAACCTTACTGTTGAGGTCATAGGTCTGAACAATGAGTAGACAAATCCACTTAGCCCCCCTGCAGGGGGCTTTCAGGAATGACAAACAGAAGGTTTAACTTCTAAAAAGGGACTGTAGCTGAGAGATAACTTGAACAGCATGCATCATATCCAAACAATGGAGGGAAAACTCCTTGGGATGTTTAGGGGTAGGACATATAGGTGGCAAGATAGTTTCCTAAATAAGGTGGAAGAAACAAACCACCTTGAGGAGAAAAGAGGCTTCAAAACAATTTTGTCCTTGTGTAACGAGAGAAAGGGTTCTTTGCAGGTCAAGGCCACCCAACTCTCAAACCTGCCACGCAGAAGTGATGCAAAAAGAAAGGCTGGCCATAGACAGAGCGATTTTCTTTCCTGCAAACACAGTCAATGTGGATGGGGGAATCCCTCCAAACAGAGCCATTGTGTTCATCTGGCGGAGGGCTATGCGGAGGGAGAACGCAGTGATTATGCCTGTCCATACATGGTTTGAATCTTGGCCATTTCCTGTTGAACTGGCCGAGATTTGAATGGTCTATGGCCGGCTTAAAGATAAACAGAGAAATATGGCAAATAGACTCAAAAAGAGGTCTCCGAAGGACTGACAGGACTAGAGTGAGATTCCATGGGGACACTGGGGGACATATAAAAAGAACACTGTGAGAAATACCCTGTATGAAGGCTTTTACTAAGAAGTGAGAGGCAGCAGCCTCTAAAAAAGAACTCTTGATGTTACTCAAGGCCCATTGCTGATCCACAGCAGACTGGAGAAAAAGCAGGATTTTATCCACAGAGTACTTCCTTACATGGAATTCCCTTGCCTCGCACCAAGTTAAATATTCTTGAAGAGCCTACAAATGACCAAATCTGATAGGCCAATGGAAAGTCTGATAGGAGTTTGACTATATCAGGCCTACTGGGCCTGCTTAGTGCAATGAGAACCACAATGCCCTCCATCTCAATCCTGAAGATTAGGGGGGTAGGAATTTAAAGAGGGAAGGGCATGGATCATGTTGAACTGATCCCAAAGTGTCAGTCTATACTGTGAAGGCCCAAGGTTCCCTGGTTGGGGCAACAAACCTGTCCAGTTTGTTGTTAAACCTGGAAGCTAGGTGGTCCATGCCCAGTGTCCCTTGCCTGCAACAGAGAGATAGAAACACCTCCAGGTGTAGAGACCATTCTCCAGAATACAAATGATAAGTGAGGAAGTCTGCAAACTATTTTCCATGCCTGGGATGTGCATGGTGGTCAGGGCCAAAACTTGAAGATCAGCTCAAGCCAAAATTAGGTCCATCTTTCTTTGAGCTGGGCAACTTCTGGTGCCTCCTTGATGTCTGAAGTAGAACACCGCAGTAGCATTGTCCAATCAAATCCTGTGCAAGTGACCTTGCAGCTGGAGATATTGATCAGGATCCAATCCTCCTCTGACAACCAAGTCCCCTGTACAGATAGGGTACCCGGAACTCCTCCCAAGCCTAATAGGTTGACATCCATCATGGGCAATTTCCAGACCATCAGTTAAAAAGGCTTTCCCTGATTTCAGACACACTACTTCTGAATAGAGTGGCAAGGGATTAGAACCCCTGTCAGTTTTAATCGGCCTCTGTGCTCCCGCTAGGGAGATTCACTCCCTCTATTTGCCCTGTTTACCATTTTCATTGAAAGTGAAAGTAAAAGAAAATTAGTGGTGCACCGAATGGAAATTTTGATGCCAAAACTGAAATTGCACCAAGCCGAAAGCCGGAAACCGAAAACGAAATTTAAAAAAAATATTTATATACAATCGTCATATGCAGCCTTCCTGTGCCTGGGCACTGACAGGCGGCACTGACAGGCAGCACTGATTGGAAGCACTGATAGGCAGCACTAATTGGTGACACTGATAGGTGGCACTAACAGGTGCCACTGGTTGGCACTGACAGGTGGCACTGGATGGTACTGGCAGGTGGCACTGATTGGCACTGACAGGTGGCCCTGGATGGTATTGGCAGGTGGCACTGATTGGCACTGACAGGTGGCACTGGCAAGTGGCACTGATTGGCACTGACAGGTGGCCCTGGATGGTACTGGCATGTGGTACTGGCAGGTGGCACTGGCATGTGGTACTGGATGGCACTGGCAGAAGAGATTAGAAGGTCTACATTGCACAGAGCGCACTGCTTGTACGAGCCGCTCTGTGTATGAAACTGTCAGCTAATTACACTGAGTGCAGAGAGAGAGAGCTGTCAGATTTTCATGCTGAGATCGGAGGTGGGCGGGACTGAACAGCTAACACCCGCCCAGGCCCTGCCCCATTGGCTGGCGCTTGATAGCTGTTCAGTCCCACCCACCTCCCGACATCAACTTGGCAATCTGACAGCTCTGTCTCTGCATTCAGTGTAATTAGCTGACAGTTTCATGCACAGAGCGGCTCATACAAGCAGCGCGCTCTGTGCAATTTGAACCTTCTAATCTCCGGCATCCATTGCGGGGTATGTGATACACACATACCCCCGCAATGGACAGTACCCCGCCCCCTTTTCGGTATGGGCCTGTTTTTTTGTTTCGGCCGATACCGAAAACACCCATTGGCCAAAAATGCCGATAATTTTCGGCGGCCGAAATTTCGGTTCATCCCTAAAGAAAATCACAAATTTTGGGCTGTCCCCAGAAAAGTAATAGAGGGGAAATCTTCCAATGGGGACACTAGTTCTGGTGACCTAGGGGTGCAGGGATTTCCTATTTGGCTATGGGACAGAAAATGAAGGGAAATCTCCCCAATGAAACACAGATGGTGGAAAAAAAATCTGGCAGTAGTATCTGACATTGCTCTATCGAGAATGGAAAAATAGCTTTGTCTATAGTTCTACTTTAAGTATGACAGATTTCAATCTGGCTGAGCTTACTCATGTACTGAGTCCTTTGAAATGGGCAAGCCACCATCCACATCCTCTTTTATCAATAAGTGCAGACATAGCTGCAGCCAGAAGAAGATCAGAGATGGAGGAGGATGAGGGGGCCCACTTCCAGACTACTGCAGTGCAGTTTCTCCATAAATTCAGATAATGTAGCCAAAAACTCCTCCTTTGATAAGTAATAGCTAAGGACCACCCCTTAAAAGTTTAAGGAGAGTAGCGAGGAGGATAGTTTTGGAACAGTTGTCTGGGCTAAGAGAATCAGAAACTCTAGGGATAATGCTGCAGACCCCACCTTGCGCCCATGATCCTCCATAATATGTGAAGAATTACCTCTAGGGGTATTCAAGTCAGGCACCGTAGAGCAGGAAGGGTTATGCCTTCTGTGACTTATCACTGTAGGCAATAAAGAGCCCAGAACATCCCAAAAGATAGCTGTGCTGTTTTAGTGAAGGACAGGCAAACAGAGGCGAAGTGGGGGTCCTTGCACATGATACAATATGGTGTGCACATGTGCAGTGTGGCCATCCAGTAGAGGGCTGCGTGGATTCTGTGTGGATGCCCAGGCTGAGAGCTCAGCAAAGCAAAAATGGTGCCAAATTCAAAAATGGAACCCAACTTCTACCACCTACAGTTTCCTAGTGAGTGAGACGCAGCCAGTGCTCCACATTCCAGCCACTAGGGGGCCATAGCACAGCACACCCAGGTACTCTTAAGAAGGCAAAGGCCCCGACTTACAACAGCAGTGTTCATCCTATGGTTCCCTCAGGCCAATGATTAGAATATTAGGGACAAGTCAATGGTCTTTATTATCCCTTTGTGCATACTCCCTAAAGGAGTCATCAGGGACAGGGTTCCACTAGGCAGTTGTACCACGACTCTGGGCCTATACTGCATCCTGCTGCTAACCTAACGCATGACACCTCATGCCTAGGTGAGTGTTGTGAGCCTCTAACACAGAGCAAGACCCAGAGGGCAACACTACAGACTGGCCCTGCATCCTCTTCTTGGCAGAGTCCGGGAAATGTCCCCTGGGGCAAAGCCCAGGAGTAGCCAATCTGGATATCAGCTACAAAAAAGAACTTCAGCAGCTCTGCAGCTATTGAAGAATCTTGCTAGCAGATGTCTTGAGAAGTAACCAAGACAGAAATGGAAACTTCCTTGCTCTGAGCAGAGAGGAGTGTAAGGGGTTATACTGAGCTGTCCTTATGACTCGTTTGCCATTGTCCATCTCCTGAAGGCAGCAGAATAACTCAAGGTTCCAGAATAGTTATCTTGTGTCCTGTAATGTACAATTAAGAAATGTATCTTTTTGGTGGAGTTGACCTTCAACTCTTCCTTATCTTTTAGGAACAGAAGCTCCTTAGTCTATGCCTTTTAGCAGGGCCGATCCTGGGCGGGTGCCTGGGGTGCACTGCACCCAGGCGCCACGGGTTGTGGGGCGGCAAACTGTAAGAGTTCTCCTCTCCCTTCTCTCCACGTTCGCAGTGCTGATCCCTGCCGAGCAGCTTCCCGGAGGGCGGCGGCCGGGAGATGAGAAGAGTCGCTCTATTCAGTGAATGAAACTCAGAGGAGGAGCGGCGATGCTACAAGCAGCACACAGGCTGAAGCCGCTCCTCCTCTGAGTTTCATTCACTGAATCGAGCGGCTCTTCTCATCTCCCGGCCGCCGCCCTCCGGGAAGCTGCACGCCCCCTGCCTCTGTAATAAAGACACTTGTCTGCTCTGCACTTTCCCAGCGTCCTGCCCCTCACCTCCTATGTCAGCCCCCTTCTCCCTTCACTCTCCCAACAGTACAGAGGTTAGGGGAGGGAAACAGAGCACAGTGTTCCTCCCTCCCCCTCCCTTCTGTACTGCAAAGAATTATGGGAGATATAGTCCACAGGAGGGGCGGGATTGCCTTAAAAATGAATGGACAGAGTGTAATGGCCACAATGAGGAGGTGAGTTTCTGATCTCACATTTTTCACACATGGGTACTCATTAGGTGGCACTAATAGACTGCACTGATGTGCTGGCACTGATGAGGTGGCACTGATGTGCTGGCAGTGATAGACTGCACTGATGTGCTGGCACTGATGAGGTGGCACTGATAGACTGCACTGATGTGCTGGCACTGATGAGGTGGCACTGATGTGCTGGCACTGATGAGATGACACTGGTATGCACTGATGAGGTGGCACTGAAGAGGTGACCCTGGTATGCACTGATGAGGTGGCACTAATGGGCACTAATGAGATGGCACTGGTATGCACTGATGGGCACTAATGAGGTGGCACCGATGAGATGGCACTAGTATGCACTGATGATGTGGCACTGGTAGGCACTGACAAGGTGGCACTGGTAGTCACTGATGGTACTGATGAAGTGGCACTGATGAGGCATTACTGGTATGCACTGATGAGGTGGCACTGATGAGCACTGATGAAGTAGCACTGATAGTCTGCATTGATGATGTGGCACTGATCAGTCTCTGACCATCAGCAGTATCATGTTTGCAGTCTCTGACCATCTCCTGTATTATTTCTGCAGTCTCTGACCATCTCCTGTATCATGTTTGCAGTCTCTGACCATCTCCTGTACTATGTCTGCAGTCTCTGACCATCTCCTGTAGTATGTCTGCAGTCTCTGACCATCTCCTGTACTATGTCTGCAGTCTCTGACCATCTCTTGTATCATGTCTGCAGTCTCTGACCATCTCCTGTATCATTTCTGCAGTCTGACCATCTCTTGTATCATTTCTGCAGTCTCTGACCATCTCTTGTATCATGTCTGCAGTCTCTGACCATTTCTTGTATCATGC